>JAHTMQ010000156.1:0-275782 GCA_019327925.1 Leucocoprinus sp. KB1807203
TATTAGAGATAGGGCTGATCCTTGGTCTACTCCAATGCTAGCTAAGAAGAAGAGAAATATGAAGTTGTTCCAGTTATATGTAGTACACCTGTTGGAAAGGTAGCTTTTGAAGAAAGTGACTACTTTAGAATTAAAACCTACAAGGTAAATAATATCAGTTAGAACATTATTGTCACAAACTTCATTTGGACCATAACTCTGGGAATACTTGACTAATTTCAACAATCTAAATGGCCACTGAAAGCCCTTAAGAAGACCTTTCAAACTGTACCAAAAACATCTCAAAGCGATCTGTATTCACCGAGTTATCAGCAGATCAGTCTGTGATCACCAAGTTACCAGACACTAAATTGCTGATATCTTGGAAACTGCTTAACATAATTGTTTGCTTCAATGACCATCGTAAAGCTCTCTTCAATGCACTTCTTTCAGCTATAAATAAATCCTGAGGTGATAAGATCCCATGGAGATACAAGGTCCTCAATGTTTGCATATGACACTGATCTTTACCTATAGATTATTATCTGTCCTTGAATAGAATAAAGGACTGCTCTAAGATGGTAAGGTTATCTCTATTTCAAGAACAATAGCACTCCTATATGTAGAACAATAGGTAGTGATCATGTAGTAGGCTATCCTGGTGCACAAACCACTACAATCATGTATTTAAGAACTATATGTCTGAGAATAAACCTCAGACTTAACAACATCTTTTGCTACTGTCTAAACTTCGCTTTTTTGAACCTTTTGATTATCAAATCATCAACTCACAAATCAGTAAGTGGCCATTTATGATAATTATGGTTTAGTGAAGGGAAAAATTGGACTATATGAAAAGCTACTACATTTGTTTTAAGATGTTTTACCCATTCTGCACAGATAGCATAGGTAAGAAATGACCCAGCATTGGTGGTCAATCTCTGTATAACTCCCCCAAGTTAATTTGGGTGAATGAAAGCTATTTGAACAGTTTGAAATTGCATACATTGGCTTACAACTTTTTCTATCAGCTTGTCCCATGTATTGAGAAGCATGATTGGTCAAAATGACTTGGATGAGTCATATTTCTTTTTATTTGGTTTTGGGATGATAACCAATGTTGACTGTTTGAAGTGAGATGGCCAGTATCCTAGTTCAAAGTATCACAAATGGCCACTTACTGATTTGTGATTGGTTGATTTGATAATCAAAGTGCTCAAAAAAGCAAAGTTAGACAAGCAGCAAAAGATGTTGTTAAGTCTGAGGTTTATTCTCAGACATATAGTTCTTAAATACATGATTGTAGTGGTCTGTGCACCAGAACAGCCTACTATATGATCACTACCTATTGTTCTACATATAGGAGTGCTATTGTTTTTGAAATAGAGACAACCTAACCATCTTAGAGCAGTCCTTTGTTCTATTCAAGGACAGATGATAATCTATGGGTAAAGATCAATGTCATATGCAAACATTGAGGACCTTGTATCTCCATGGGATCTTATCACCTCAGGATTTATTTATAGCTGAAAGAAGTGCATTGAAGAGAGCTTCACGATGGTTGTTGAAGCAAACAATTACATAAAGCGGTTCCTGAGATATTAGCAATTTAGTGTCTGGTGACTTGGTGATCACTGACTGATCTGCTAATAACTCAGTGAATACTGATTGCTTTGAGATGTTCTTGTTACAGTTTGAAAGGTCTTCTTAAGGGCTTTCAGTGGCCATTTAGATTGTTGAAATAGGTCAAGTATTCCTGGAGTTATGGTCTAAATGAAGTTTGTGACAGAGATGAGCAGAGAGAAATAAGAAGGATGTTTAAAATACTGAGAGAAGTATAGTTAAATGTTGGAGTAAAAAAGGTAGATATATACAAAGGAGTGTTGGTGAAAGCACTCTTGGATAGTGGCACAACAGAAATGTTTATGGATTGGAAGATGGCAGCAAAACATGGATTTAGACTACAAAAATTGAAGAGACCAATAGTAATCAGGAATGTTGATAGGACAAACAACAGTGCAGAAGCTATTACCCATCAAGTAAAAGTTAAGCTGGAATAGCTAGAAGTGCAAAGGACTGAAGAAGTAAAGGTAATCATAGAAGAAGTGGACCTACTAGAGAAGGTAAAGCAGTCGAGAGTAAAAGACGATGAAGTAATAAAGGCAGTTGAAGAAATAAAGCGAGCAGGGGTAAAGATGTTGAGAGATGAAGAGTGGAGAGAAGTAGATGGTATAATATATAAAGAGGGAAAAGTGTATGTGCCTAAAGACAATGTATTGAGAATGGAAATAATTAGGCTATACCATGATACACCAGTAGAAGGACATGAAGGACAATAGAAGACAGTAGAACTAGTCACTAGGAACTTCTGGTGGTCAGGAATAACAAAAGAGGTAAAAAAATATGTAGAAGAATACAATTTCTGCCAAAGGAACAAAAACTGTATAAAGCAGCTAGCTGGCAAATTAATGCCTAATTTTATCCTAGAAAAACCCTGGACACACATATCAGCAGATTTTATTACCAAACTGCCTTTAGCTTAGGGATATGACTCTATTCTAGTAGTAGTGGACCAACTAACAAAAATAGTATACTTTATACTGACTACAGAAAAAACATCAGCAAAAGAGTTAGCAAGGTTGTTTAGGGACAATATGTGAAAACTACATGGTCTACCTGAAAGCATCATATTGGACAGAGAACCCCAGTTTATGACAGGGTTAATGAAGGAGTTAAACAGGATGTTTGTTACCAAGGAACAGTGAATGTTCTTAGTGGTCACCCTAGATGGATGTTCAGGAAGAACTCGATAGAGTTCTTGTTGGATTGCAGCCCTACTTATACTATTACTACAGTGGCTGTACCCTAGAGTCCCATGGTCACATGTCCTTTTCCAGAATGTTCTATGGTCACCTGACCTTGTCACGTGACTTGGCTTACTAAGTCCCTATCCTGTTTATGTCTTTACTCCGTTGTGTACTTGGAGGTTTTAGTTTGAGTGTTCAGATGCGTGGGAAACCTTTTCCTGCTCAAGGTTCTCACAACATTCAGTGACCATTTTAGATTGTTGAAAATTGGTCAAGTATTCCTGGAGTTATGGTCCAAATGAAGTTTGTGACAGATTGTTATTTTTGTAGATGAACCGACTACAATCATTCAGAATGTGAGTTCAGGTTTTGACCCTCCTGTGACTGCAAGGGCAAGCATGATCACTTTGAGAAAAGAATCTCTTTCTGAATTCCCTAATTGGAGCATGATTTAGAATAGCTCTTGTAGCTCTAGCACAAAGCAAAACTAAGGACCCAATATGATTGAGCTATCCCAATATATGATGGTTGGATATGCTTCTTTTTGTTGATTCTAAGCTGTAAGAATTGATGTTACATGGTGGTTCAAGAAACTGAAAACTATCCCGTTCTTCAAACCATATACAGATGAGTCAATAGGCTTATTTTTATTCTTGATTCTTTACTTTTAAATCATCAATAAGTTAATAATGAATCATTATCCCTGAATTGAAATGAGTAAGTCAATTATTATTCTTACACAATGTCATCTGTATTGCAATGTCATGTCAAGTCAAGTCACACTTGTTGCTGTGTCCTTTGGCCTGTCTTATTGACAAAGAGAGAAATGATCTACATTTATGAACCGCAGTAGGCAGACACGGCGAGCTATGGAAAGTCCATTGTCTTTAGCACCGTGTCATCAGAACTAGTGTCTGGTAAACTCCTCCTAAGACTAACCATACATTAAGGCCCACCTATGGACTTATGCACTTGCTGACACTGGAATTTCCCACATTCTCCGGGTTACATGTCATTCGTGACATGTTATGGTCCATTTTGCTGCTAACGCAATAGCAAAGTACTTGACACATCTTTATAGCTGTACAGGGCTACTTTTCCCACGCTCGGCACTGCACCGAAAGAAATCACGTGGTATCAACTTACACTACAGGGCAGGAGTTCGAACTCACGCATCCCACACTTGCCGAAGGCAAGAATGATAACCCCACTGCACTACCACACTCCTGTTGATGCTAATGGTGAGTTGAGAAAGAGAAGTAAAGAACAATATACTGAGTTATGACAGAAACGTGCTAGTGACGTCTCAGTGTAGAATGTCTCAGGCTAACAAAGGCGGTCTCTGCATAAGTCCACCTCAATAAGAAAAAGGGAGCACAAGCGAAAGTTCGTTGCAACACGCGCAGCGAATATCATCTTAAATACTTGATCTTTATAAAGATGAAACATTTGATCATCATGAGACAAAACTTATAAACCGGTGTCCCTTTTCACTTCTGCACCGTTGTTTAGCCATTCTCATTCTCTTGAAGAGACAGCAAACTATGTACATGAGGAGCGGTTGCAAGCACCCCTGACTTCAATAGCTATTAGCTTCCTTCTCCTCCTTTCTCTCTATCTCACATGAATAGATTGTTGACGGCAGTGAGGCTCTGGAAACCCCCGTAGTCTACAAGTAGATTACCATGGACTACGTTTGAGCTTTACAAATTTGGGATATAAAAACCTAACTTATTTTTACTGTAGCGCTCGATGTTCCAGCAGCTAGCAGCGCCAAGCACATGACATATCATGCTTGAGTCTAACTAGATGAATTAAATGGCGAGGAACTACAAAAACATACTTTTACTAAAGACAATGGAAGGAGATTGGATGGCTAGTAATGCGACCATCAAGGGATCATCCATGTTCCTTCCGAGCTAGCCGATTACGTTCCTTGACAGCTATTAACTACTCTGAGTAGCCATCGTCCTCTCTGATCGTTGGTCTCATTTTTTCAATGATACCACGAATGCGCTCGTAAACAGCAAAGACAATTGCCTGTCCTGGTGCTACACGAAGCACACGAGGCGTTATACCTTGATAAAACGATCGAAAGCCCTCTTGCCTCCACATGTCTGACGCAATAATTATGATCCGTTGAAAGGCTGATTGGCCAGGAATTGCAGTTGCCTTCTGTAAACCTTTCAAAAAAGGTCATTATGAATTGAGGATGAGCAAAATCATCGCTTACGGGTTTTGATGGTATCAATTGGAGCGTTTGAGAAAGGCCCCATAGCCCCTGAAATGAGGCCGATAATCATGTGTTGATATGACGGAAGCTCAATAAGATCAGGTTGCATGCTGTGACACAGTTTCTTGATCTCCTGGTAAGCGGTAAAGTTGGCACCTTGGTTGGTAGCTTGCCGCAGAGCAGTGAGGGAGACGCCCCGATATAGCATCATGACACCTTCTTCTCGAATAATGGTATAGACGGCATGACCTGCATTGCGATATCTAGGTGTCTCCATTGGATCTGCAAGGGAATGTTGCTGGGCCTGAAGCCGAATCTTGACGACCTCCATGGGATTCACAACCAAAATGGCTTCTGTGGTGCCAGCTCCCAGACCAGCTGTAAATGAAAATATGAACACTCTCCAGGCAAAACGAGTAATGAGCCACACCTAGGAAAGTATTTCGGACGCTCGTCTTCCCTGTTAATTCGTCGGCGAGCCAGCCATGGTACGTTTCAAAGCTCGCAAAACGAATAGCCATCTTGGGAACGATTCCTGACAAAACAGCCCCAAGACCTTTGTATAGAGCCAGAGGCGTCTCTCGTCTGATGATATTGGCACCAGTGGATATAAATCCCCGGGACCTCGTCTATAGATAATATTGATTTACGGAATGGTGGAAAAACTCGATCTTGGGTCTTACCCCTGGATTGCGTCCGGACCTGGAGAGCTGCATACGTACTTTGATAGTGTCGAGAGGCTGACATATGAGCTACGGAGCAGTGAGAACATAACCTTTATCAATTACGAAGGAGTTATCTACAGCCTCGCAAGCGCCAGCCATACCACCAGCTGTAATGTGGGTAGCAAATCCGACTGGATTTTTGTTGTTGCTCCCTAGACATAGTCTACCGATAAAGACTTTGGTTTACGAAGAGTAAGGAGAACAGGGTAGTTGACGGAAGATGATTCGACCTGTAAAAGAGGGGATTTTTATCAAGACTAGGACCATGGAGGTTCTGGGCGAATTTTAACATGTGAATAGCAGCTGAGCTGTATCCATCCATTCTTGACTGTGAGAGTCGGGTCAGCTAAGTAAAATTCTCCGGTAGGACGCTGGATTGTATGACATATAGATGTCTGGTTTCTACAAATTGACACTGTTTCACACATGATTTTGGGTATTAGAGTAGAGTGCTAAATAAATAGAGATATATTTCAGTCTTTTTGGTCAACTTTCATACCTTGGTGTCTGCCAAAGAAATTGTTCTCATCTATACCTACATTATCAATATCATTATCATCACTGGACTTATATACTAGAATAAAATGATCTACAATACATGATGCGATGCAAATGCATGCAAGAGAATTATAGCTCACCTCAGACATCATTCAGTGCAGTAGACAACTGAGTGTGAGTCTATGGTGAAATCCCTATTTATACAAAACCAATTATTTCAGACCCAACATCCACACCCAACTTGGAACAACACCAGCTGACCCCCCCTGAAGCTCAGGTGTAGTCAGTAGTGTACCACTATGTATCTCACCCACTGTGTCTTAGCACCTGCTTGCTTGTTGGGGTATACAAATACAGAATTCTCTCTCTCTCTCTCTCTCTCTCTCCAATTATTTCAGATTGATAATACAAAAGGAAAATGAGTGTGAGCACAAGGTCATGAAGACTTAAGGCTCAACCAAGGTGGTTGTTCAGGAAGAACTCAATAGAGTTCCTCATTGGATTTCCTAGCTACTTATACAAATGTCTGTTGGTCTGTGCACTTGCCTCCTATGATCACATGACCATTACTAAGAACTATCTATATCTTACATAATCCTTCCCATACTATTTATATCTTTCCCACATTGTATTCTTGGATGTTTTCCTATCAAGTTAATGAATGTGCAAGAAATAGTTTTCTTTTTGGAAGTATCTCATAACAATGAGACAATATCATGTTGATCAGTTCTGTCCAATAACTGGCAACTTTTACACAGTAAGTCTCAGTGGTCAACAATATAGATTGATGACTACTACCTTTTACACAGTAAGTGTTATGAGCTGCCTTAGCCATACTAACTTTTATCTCTTTATCTTTTACTTTTCTTTTCTTAATAGGGAGTTACATGACATATCACAACTGTCACACTCCATCACAAGATCAGTCACAAGATCAGTCACATGACTAGGAACATTCTAATTAGTAGATTAGGGCTAGTAGCATAGACCATGTATAAAAGGTATAAGTAGTAGCCTACATCTAAGGGAAACTCTGTTGAGTTCTCTTTGTTTATCCCAAATAAAAGACAACTTAGTCCTAGAGTTAGCTCAACCCAACAGTTGCACTACACCTCTTCTCTTCCAGGGGGTCTGCAGGTTTAGGCAAGCTACTGTAAGGACTTAGACTGAGATGTCTTAGAATTACTCCTAGTCCGAGTTGACAAGGAGAACTTAATAGAGTTCTCATTTGATTATGGTACACTACTTATACACCTCCTGTGTTTACTTCTATTTATAAACTCCTGTGCATCTCTTTTAGTTGTTCTATCTTGCATGTCCACCAATTTCCTAATTAAAAGAAAAGAAAATGAAAATGAAAATGAAAATGAATAATAACTTTGCCATTTTTGGCTATGTTATGACACTACCCCCCTCTCAAGATTCCTCATTCTGAGGATTTTTATAGTTTATAGTATGGGTCACAAATATTCTCCATTTCATCGTTATCTTCTTCTGTCCACTCCTTGAGCCCTGAACTTTCCTGCTCAATTTCTTCTTTCTCCTTTACTATTTCCATAGTTCTTTGTCCTTTCATCTATCCTCCTTTCCATTGTTTCCAATTTCTTTCCAGTCTTTCCCAATATTCCTTGTCATATTGTTTGTCCAACCATCCAAATAGCTTTTTTGCTATAAATTGTTCTGGCAGTTCTCCCCTTCTGAATGTTCCTTCTTCTCTTTCTTGTTGTCTTACATCTTCCATGTCTTGTCAGTATTTCTTTTCATACTCTTTGACTGCCTCTTTTGCATTTTCCAGATTTTCCCTTTCTTTCCAAGTATCTGATTCTGCCGTGAATCCCTTCCATCATACCAGGTACTTATCTTTTTCTCATATCCACCATTTGTTCAGGATCCTCTCTATGTTATCAATAGGCAGTGAATGCCCTTAGTGATTACCCTAGATGGATGTTCAAGAAGAACTTAATGGAGTTCTTTGTTGGATTGGACTTCTACTTATACTACTTTTACAGTGGCTGTACTCTTAGTCATGTCCTTCCAGAATGTTCTGTGATCTCCTGACCTTGTCATGTGACCCTAGTTCCCACACTATTTATATCTTCGACCCTATTGTACATCTTGAGGTTTTGGATTAAGTATTCAAATGCTTAGGAAACTTTTCTTCTTTTGGGGCTCTCATAACAAGAGGGTAGATCCTTTCTTTTCATGGTTTAAATGTCTCCTTGAGATCTATGGCATGATCCCAGATTTTTCTTGTTGGCATCCTCTCTAACTCCATTTTCCCAAATATCTTTCTCTATCTAAGAAATTTCTGTGGTACTATTTCCTTGATTTTCCTATGGTCTGCCTTGACTTCTTCTTCTCTTCCCCAGTCTTCCTTATCATTCATTGCCCATCTCACAATCTTTTCTTCTTCCAATATTGCTACTCTTTTTACTCTCTTTCTCACCTTTTCCTCCTTTAGCCTTGTATTCCTTCCACACAATAGTGGGCACCTTGTCATCTTGACTTCTCCAGTCTCCCAATTTATCTCTGGGTTGTGTGCTTGCAACCATGGTATCCCCAATATAACATCTGTTTTTCCTAGATCACACATATCTATTCTCATCCTTTCTATATGGTCTTTGTAGTACATGTTTGCTTTCACCTGATGGATAATGGCTCCTACACTGTTGTTGGTCCCATTGACATTCCTAACCATTATCAGCCTCTCCAATTTCTGCAGTCTAAATCCATATTTTGCTGCCATCTTCCAATCCATAAACATTCCCATTATACCATTGTCTAGGAGCACTTTTACTGTTATGCCTTTGTGTGTATCTACCTTTTCTATTCCTATGTTCATCCATACTTCTCTCAGTATTTTGAATGTTCTCCTCACTTCTCTTGCTGTACCTTCTGCCTGTGCATCTCTTTGCTGTGCTTTTCCCTTTGTAGGGCATGCTACTTCTTCTTCCTTCCTCCTTTGCTTTGGGTATCTACACCACTCAGCTTCCTCTAACTTCCTTCCTCTGAGGACTCCTTGTCCTCTGTTGTTTTCCCTATGCATTCCTTTCTTTCTACACCATCTACATCCTATGTAGGTTGCTATGACTTCTTTTGTCATCCATCCTAACTCCAATAGCTGTGTATCTTCTGGCATGTTCTCCACTCTACAGTATTCCTGCACCTTTTCCCAATTAGGACGCGCTGGCTTCCCTCCCTGCTGCACCTTTTGCAGACTGACTGCATGTGCTACTTTCTTACTTCTCCTTTCCTTCTCCTTCTTAATATTTGGACACTCCTACTTGTAGTGTCCTATTCTCCAACATCTAAAACATTGTATCCCTTCCTCCACTGTCTCCTGTTTTCTTACTTTCACTTCCCCCTTCACCCCACACTGCATTACCCTACTTGCTATCACCTCAAATCTATTCTGAGGAATTGGTTTCCCTTTTTCCTCTTCCTTCTTGTTCCTGCAGTTACGGGCCAGGTGCCCAAACTTTCTACACCCCTAGCATACCCTTCCTTCCCTTTTCTCTATTTCTGCCCTTAGTTTGGCTAGGGCATGCCGTTGGTTAAGCATACTGCCCATAAGAGAGTTATATTGTTCCAGAGATATAGTGCTACGTCTCTAAAGAAGTTGAAATAGGAGTGATCTTACTAATGTTATATCTACTGGGGTGCAAGATCTTCACCCAGCTAGACACCTACTGCCCTACTTACTACTGCCCTAATACTATGGTTATACTATCACCCCAAAGAGAGGATCTCTAACCTAAATGCCTTCTTAAGGATATAGTATTAATCTCCTATGTAGACAGATGACAATACATCTGTAGTACGAAGTTTATAGTATGAAAGGAGTACAAGTAATTATCCAGCCCACTCAATTGTAAGGTCAGGTCTTAGTAGTGATACCCAAGCTTAGTACCACACCTCCACCTGCAGTCCCTAACTGACTGCAAAGTCCCCTTAAGTCTAGGGGACAGCTATGTTGTAGTGGTCCTGAGTTGTGTCACTCAGGTACCAAGGAAGATAAGAGAGTAAAGGTGGCAAGGCTCTGTGATGAGCAGTGCCAATAAGGGAATTGAGTTCTGGTATAAGGACTTAGACTAAGATGTCTTAGAACTACTCCTAGTCCGAGTTGACAAGGAGAACTTGATAGAGTTCTCATTTGATTATGGTATACTACTTATACACCTCCTGTGTTTACTTCTATTTATAAACTCCCACACATCTCTTTTAGTTGTTCTATCTTATATATCCACCAATTTCCTAATTAAAAGAAAAGAAAAAGAAAAAGAAAAAGAAAATGAATAATGACTTAGCCATTTTTGGCTGTGTCATAACAGCTACTATCTATTGCCTGTGGTATATAGATTTAGTGTTGTGACCATTGTCTGGACTTGAATTAAAATATAATTTAAAATATATCCACATATGGTCTAAGTGGCAAGGGCACCATGATCATTACTGTAGTGGTCAGCATGTACTTAATTTTCCTGCTTGGTGAAATCTGGAAAATTATAGTTGGAGCATTTAGTGCATGTCTATCATTTCTGCATGACAGAAAGTCCACCTTTGTAGGTTGCCCTTGGCTCAATGGTGAGCTGTGGTCCATATAGCACTGCCAATAGCCTAAGCCTGCAGTTGAGGTAGTTGAGCAACAACACTTTTGGGCAAAGCTGGCTAGAGCTAAAATTGCCTTGTCATTAGAAGATATGCCATCAGCCAGTGGCCGATTTCATCTAACAGATTTCTCCACTGATGTTATTCCCCCAGTAGCTTCCTCCTGGACAGCATTTTACTATGATTTCATTGAGAACCCATCAGTCAATGCTCTCAGCTCTCGAAGATTGGAAGGTCTTTCTCTAGTTTGTTTTGATGTGAGATGATGAAGGGAAAACATTACACATTAAATACAATCTTCTCAAAGGGAGGATCAGCCAGATGTGGCCAGCTTATCGATCTGCAGCAGATGGCCTTGAGAAGCAGGCTTTGGGAGACTGAGAGGGTGGTGACTGTGACGCTTGAATCAATAAGTGTACACAAAGATATCGAGTTGGAGGATATTTATTGCCTTCTCATTACCTCCACCTCTACCACCAACTTCCTTTTGCTATCTTCCGTTTTCTATACAAAAAATGTCGTTGTGGACTCCAGACCACCAAGCTCTGGAGGAAATTCTGCGTACTATCTATGATTCTACCGACATGACTGTTGCTGCCCAGCGTTCCATTACTCTCGTCAGTCACGCTTTATGCTGCTACTTGACTAAAATTCTTATTGAGACTCTCAGAAATTGAATTCATTCACACGTATTGCGGAGTATATTGCTTACCTGGCCTATATCTTAAGTGTTATGACCCATGAAGAGGACCGCATTCGCACCATCGCTGGATACTTGTTGAAGAACAACTCCCGTCTTATCTTACAAGCCCAACCACCAGTTGTAGAATTCGTTAAGTCCGCTGTGTTGCGGGCGTTTGATGACTCGTCGATCATGATCCGCAATGCGGCGAGTCAAGATATCGTAGCCTTCCTTGGTGTACTCGAGCCCAGAAATTGGCCAGAGTGTCTACAGCAGTTGGTAAATGCGTTGGACGCCCCCGATTTGGACAGGCAAGAGGTAAGTGATTTTTTTGGTACATAATGCTCTTGGTCCAGGGTTTCTTCCCCAACTGGTTTCCTCATACCTTCAGTTCGGGATATCGCCCTTGGATAATATTCAGGTTATCATGATTCCTAATTTATTTTTGTAGGCCGCATTTAATGCGCTTGAGAAGGCCTGTGAAGATTATCCGCGTAAGATGGATGTTGAAATCAGTGGTACTCGGCCGCTTGACTACATGATCCCCAAATTTCTTATGCTTTCAGACCACCCTTCAGCCAAGATGCGGTCCCATGCAGTAGCATGCCTTTCATATTTTGTCCCTATTAGTTGCCAGTCGCTATTCATTCATATCGACAGTTTCATTGCTTGCTTGTTCAAGCGGGCGTCTGACGATGATCCTTCTGTGCGCCGGCATGTTTGTCAGGCCCTTGTTCTCCTTCTCGCAGCCCGTCCAGAGAAACTTATGCCGGAAATGGCCAATGTCGCGGAGTATATGCTTTATTCCACCAAAGACAAAAACGAGAATGTCGCATTGGAGGCCTGCGAGTTCTGGCTTACATTCGCTGAGGATGCTGACTTAGCGCCATATTTGCATCCTCTTTTGGAAAAAGTTGCCCCAGTACTTTTGGATTGTATGGTCTACGGGGAAGATGACCTCTTGTGGTTAGAAGGGGATGCAGAAGACGCCGCTGTTCCTGACAAGGACACCGATATCAAGCCCCGCCACTATGGAGGCAAAGCTCATGTGTTCGAGCGCGACCCTACAGAAACAAGTGGTCAGCCACAAAAGCCTCGTATTGGTGCTTATGGTGAGGTGGCGATAGAATCGGACGAAGAAGAGGACTACGATGACTATGACGACGATTTCGCAGAGGAGATGTCCACTGAATGGAATTTGCGAAAATGTGCTGCTGCCGCTCTTGATGTTCTAGCTGTCAGATTCAGTGGTGATCTTTTGAACGTTCTTCTCGCACACTTAAAGGAGAAACTGTGGAGCCATGACTGGTTGCAGAGAGAAAGTGGCATTTTGGCTTTGGGTGCCATGGCTGAGGGTACGTGTAACTAGCTTGGATACCTTTTAGTTCTCAGCGATGTCATAGGTTGCATGGAGGCCATTGAGCCTCACCTCCCGACTTTGATCCCATACCTCATCAATACACTAAATGATCCCAAGGTGGTTGAAGTACTATCAGTCGTTTCAGCTTCTCTGACATGCATCGTAGCCTCTTGTGCGGTCAATCACTTGTTGGACCCTTGGTCGATACGCAAGTTGGTGCACTCAACCTCTATCAGAGGAGCATAGGCGAACCTATTTTATTCCGACGATGGAAGGCGTGAGTTAAATTCATAGTCTATGGCTAGGTGATAGCTGATTGAAGTTGTTAGCTCCTTCGTATGATTTTGGACACTAACAAGCGTGTCCAGGAGGCAGGATGCAGCGCTTTTGCAACTCTTGAAGAGGATGCAGGTCCTGAAATTGCACCTTATTTGGAGCCCGTCCTGAGAAACCTTGTCTTCGCCTTCGAGAAATATCAACACAAGAACATGTTGATCTTGTATGATGCCGTTGGCACTCTTGCCGATGCCGTTGGCCGTGCACTTGCAAACCCAGCCTACGTTGAGATCTTGATGCCACCTTTGACAAATCGATGGTCAAAGCTCAAGGATGATGACGAGGACTTAATTCCATTGCTTGAGGTATGCACTCAAGCTCTTGTAATAAAATCCATCTTATCTGTGTTTTAGTGTCTTGCTTCGGTTTCTATTGCGATGGGTCCCGCTTTCTTTCTTTACGCAGGTCCAGTATTCGAGCGGTGCAATAACATCATTCATCAATCTCTGCTCCAGTATCAGGCATACCAGCAAAACCCCGAACTCGACGAGCCTGGAGGTTCATTCCTGGTAGTTGCACTCGACCTGCTTTCCGGCCTTATCCAGGGCTTGGGCATGTCATTGGAGCCTTTCATTACGAACAGCAATCCAAATATGCTCAATCTTCTGACGTTCTGCCTGAAGCACCCTCAAGCTCCCGTGAGGCAGTCAGCATATGCGCTGGTCGGTGATATGGCAATGGGGTGTTTCATGCTATTGCGCCCTCATATGCCGGGCATCATGCAGGAGTTGATTCAGCAGCTCGATCCTGAGCCCAAGCTTGAGTTCATAAGTGCATCGAATAATGCTGCGTGGTCAGTAGGAGAGGTCGCGCTGCGATATGGTCGGGGTAGGCTTCAGCTAACTTGGGGACTTTAACCTGTATTGCTTAACGTTGTCACATAGATGATCTGGAGTTCCAACAGTGGGTTGAGGCGCTTATCAGGCGCCTCATTCCCATTCTCTTACATCCCAAAGCACCCAGGAGTTTACATGAGAACGCAGCCGTTTCAATAGGTCGCATTGGATTTATGCATCCCACTCTTGTCGCTCCTCATCTACCTGAATTTGCTCAAGCTTGGTGTCAGGCTCTTTACGAAATTCGTGATAATGATGAGAAGGACTCGGCATTCCGTGGTCTGTGCACACTTGTGCAAACAAATCCTCTCGGGATTGCCAAGGTAAGAGCCTCCACTCTCATGTACTCTACTTGTCATTGATTCGACACTGTATTCACAGAGTTTATTGTGGTTCTGCAACTCGATTGTTCGATGGAGTCAACCATCACCGGAACTCAACAGCATGTTCTCCGCGCTCCTTCAAGGATTCAAGCAACATGATGAGGCAGGATGGGCAGCGCAGGTTGCGTCATTCCCCCCAGTCATACGGGAACGTTTGGCCGTTCGGTATAATGTCTAGGATCATAGGCCAATCCGAATTACCGATCTCACTTGTGTCACATCATCTCTCATCACTTGGACTGCATCCCCTAAATGAAGTAATTTTCCCTTTCGCTCTTTCCTCGATGCCCTTTGATAACATGGTTCAGTTCTCGATTCCTGTGTCAGCTTTATTGTGCTTTGTTGTTTTGTCCCTTTCTTTTGTTTTTTTTTGCATCAGACATGAGTTTTTCCTTCACGATGCATTTCTCGGCATCTTCTTCTCTATCCTTCTCTGATTCTGGATCTCATCTTTCAGTAGCTGGTAGGTAGTGTAGCTTTTATTCCACACTGTCGTCGAATTTTCACTCGAGCGGCGAAAAAGTCGTCTCATCTTATTTCAAGACTCGACCTCTTGCATCTTTTATCATTTTACGTAGCATTAGTTTACATAGTAGATAGGCAGTAGCATAGTTTTCTTGCTTTCGGTATATAGGAATATGTTTCCGTGTCATTTAGTGTGGGCCTGGTTTATGTATTCCACATAGACCAAAAGAGGACTGAAAGATTCACTTCTGCATTTGATTCTCCTGAATTGATTGTAGCATAAACGACTGGTTCTTCGAGGATGCAATAATAAAGCTTTTGTTCCCGAACGAAGACTGCCGGCAGAAGTATAGAAGAAATATGATATATGTCTCAAGTTGGTACAGTAGGGAGAAGGGTGGGTAACAGTTGAATCTTCATCGTCCGATATCAGAATCGTTTCCCGTTAGCATAGGGCGCACCGTAACCCCTTGACCCACCCAAACCACCCGGGCCAAGCATCCCGCCAGCATCTCCACCAAAAGTACTAGCACGTCCACCAAAATTACCTGAACCGAAACCACTATAGCGTTTCCTGCGCTGGAAATATTGGTATCCATATATACCCCCACCAACGAGGCCGACAAAAAGAATAAATTTGAAGAAGCCAAACCAATTCCCAAATCCCTCCCCCAAAGCTGTTGGAACTCCACTGAGTTGTCCACCCTTGCCACTCTGAGGATGGGTTTGGGAGAAGAGTATGGAAGACGTTGTCACAGAGATTATGCTTAATGCAATTTGTCAGGGAGAGGTGAATGGGTTCCCGAAGGAGGGACGTACTCATGCGCATCGGAGACATCGCCTGTCATCGCGGTTAAGCCGATATAAGGATTAGTAGGTAGGGTGACGTTTTCGAGGCGGAAACAGTCCGACCATTCATCCCCTAGCCATTGAATTGGGTGACTCTATATGATGGGCATAAGGGCCTGTACTCACAGGCCTTGTACTGTACTTTGACGTCAAGATATTCGCCTTTGATGTATGTTACTTTGAGTTTCGTAGCCATATTGGTTCGGCGGACATTCGCCTGCCGAAGTCAACTGGGATACCTGATGGTAATTGGACCAGTAACTTACAGTACAGGCACCGGCGGCTTGTCCATCACCGTCATTACCAAAGTCATACGTGCTAGTGCCATCAAATAGGAAGCCAGAGATCCGAGGGAAAGAGTAAGTATGTCTAGCATTGGCATATCTGGAACAAAATGAGATCGGATTTGAGCGTAAAATTCAACATACGTGTCAACAATGAGTCCAAAGCCATTGAACTGATCTAAGATTTACTAAGCTAAGTGTGTGGTTGACTTGGGAGGAGAACTCAACGAACTTTTGTTACCAAAAACAGGACCTGGACTGACTCGTTCATTTGTGAGCCAGAATGCAAACCCATCACCGAATAGGTGCGTTGAGTCTCCTGAAATCTGAAGAAAAATCAGCATAGCCCACGGGAATGTACTGTAGAACCCGAACCTTGAATTCTGTCTCGACGATGAAGTTTGGTGCTGTCAGCGGAAGGCGAGTCCACAACCATCCCTAGTTCACTGTAAGAGGTAATTGCAATCTTAAGGAAAGAGAGAAACCATTTGTGACGGTTTGTTTCGTGTAAGTCTGACATGTTTGTTGGTGTTCTGTTATACATATCCAAGGATGGTCAGTTTACACAATTGAAATCAAGAGTAAAAAGAAGCGGACAACGTAAGAGTCAGCACCAAAGTCCCACCACCTAATGTACTGTCCTTAGTTTGACCTTGAAATTGAGATCGAGAAGAGCATGCCTATTTTGAAGATCTTGGTCAATATATGGAGCGTATAATGAGTGCGTTCTAAGGAATACAGCCTGAAGAAGATGAAGAAAAGAAGATGAGCCTTAGACAAACATCCTTGAGTGGTATTAGAGGCTACAGACTCTATCAATTGAGCGGTCGCTTGCCGCTTGTGCAACACTGAGCCAGAGCGGCCATACAAGAATATTTGAGAACGACAAGATGCTTGGGATAGTTGAAAACATCTAGATTCTAAAGCGGGATATGTGAACGCCTCAAGTGCTTTCGAAAACGTATTTTTGACACGTGATATGAACTTTTTTTGGATTTCTATTCTGCAAGTTCTAAGATCGCCAACCGGCACATTTTAATCGCTACTTGACTCATGATCTCCAATCTCAATTTGGACCACGAACGAGCTCTTATCGATTCTCTTGCGACCCTTCACAAGAAATCTCTCAACATCTACAACCGTCTTCATTCCATCCAAGAGGACATCGGCTTCGTCAATTACGTCCACGAATCTTATCCTAACTTCCCCCTCCTCCGTATGCTTGATATCATCCTGCAGGACTTCTGATGTTCTCAACTCATGTAGCCAACCTGCGTTGCGGCTCTTGGTATACTGACCCAGTCATCGTCAGTCACCACTCAAATTTCTGAGAACATTCATGAAACGAAAAAATCTTAGGCAAATAAAACACCTGCTTATTTTAAGTCTACCGACGGTCACACGGGTAATTGGAGTTTCAACCTGAGAAGGACAAATCTACACCTTCTACCCCTTATATCTCAGAAATATGGGTTTGATTCAGACCACTCGGCTAAGTAATGTCAGACTAACTACAGCGCAGAATAATTCTCGTTGATTCAACACGAGCGGGAAAACGGATGCCAGATGCCTTGTCCAAGACGGTACCGATCTGGTGTACAGTTGTCAACCGTGCGATTTCCATGAGGCGAAAACAACACGATGGGGAACCTACTTCAGCCGAGTGGGATATACAACTTTATACGCCTCCTGGAGTTGTAAGTGCTCAAGAGCACTATCATATTGCGGAGAAGCTCGACGGTTGGGCAAATATGTTGGCCGTAAGTTCAAATATTCTACTAGATATAACACGATCAGAATCTGTTTAGGCTTCCTCATTTGAGATCCCATTAGATCTTGCTGCACCACTTCGACCTTTCTGGATCACGCCCTCAACAACGACGCTTCCCATGCTCAATGCCAACACTTCATTTCTCCCTGTCATCTGTGTGTGTGCCTCTAAGCAAACTGGAGGCGATGCAGGTAGAGATGTAGGTGGCTTCTCCTACATTCAGGGCTCGGGGGATGATCATGAACTCTGGAGCATGGTATATCTATGCCATAAATTCAAATATGCAGCTAATGAATTTTTTTAAAAAAGGGTTTAACTCCACGTATATTCTGGAACTACCGTGCCGAGTTAATCGCATCTCCTCGGGCCAAATTGGAAGAACTGATCAAAAATATCCTCTCTTCATCACAAACGGAGTGCTCAACCTCATCAACCACTGCAAATTTATCTGAACTCGTACTTTCACCCATACCCATTCACAGGGTTAATGGCAAAATTCAGCTGGCTTCATTCTCTCCCTCTGATCTGAATACCCTGTTGTCATCAACACAATCGGAGATAATAGCCGGTGTAGCCTATGTTGTCCTGGATCTATCTCGCTCGTCGACGTGTTCCGGCAGTTGCATCATGAGTCCTACTCAAAATATATTGCACATTTTCTCTCCATCCAAAAGCAAAGCTAAACCCGATGCTTATTTCCTGCAATACGTCCTACCAACGGCTATTCCCTTCATCAAAGCCAATCTATTTAGAGAATCCCCCAAAACTATTTATATTTTGGAAGGATGCGGGAATCACTCTGAAATACTTTTGGACATGAGCGTAGGTCTGGCTGTCGTCGCTATTCAACTCTTCTTCGATAAAATGGGATCATTAATGCAGACAGACAAGACTCAAGGTCAGATTCAACTTCTCAAAGATATAGCATGTGTTCAGGTATTTTATTTTGTTTTGTAGTTGATAAACAAACCATCCGCACGCGCTTAGAATGGATCATTGAGAGCGTACCTCGAGCGAATCCATCTCGTGCAACACTCAAACGTGTCAATGAATTCTTACTCACGCCTTCATTGTACCTTCACCCTCAAGACCGGTAGGCATTTTCAATCATTCTTCATAGGTCTTTTGTTAGTGATTGCTGAGCAAGTATTATCTGAAGTGTAACCCAGTATGTATAGTGTGTAGATGTTATACTTCCGTTAATTGCATCCTTTACCCTGAGAATACCATGTATTCTACTCTCTAAACCCATCTCCACTTAATCATTGTATTGTAGTCCTATCAAAATTAGAGATCTTGTGTTAGTATATACTAATATTGTTGAATATAATTGTGGGAGCCCGCACATTAGTTGTATCATCCATTGCCTTGCAAGGTCAGAAAAGTAATCAGTAAAGGACAACCAAAAAGAAAATGAGATATGCTATCTCGCTATAGACGTATGCACAAAATACAGCATCAAAAAAGGCACAAGCCTTGATCAAAATTTGTAGATCAGGCACGGCAACCAGATCTTAAGGATCCTCCTGAGAACAGTTGAGTTGATGAAAGTGAATCATTTTTATGCGTATTACTGATATTAATCTAAGTAGAAATAGCATGCCATACCCAATCGAAAAGATCTACGATTTGTTTTCCATCCTATCTTCATACTATATATGAAGGAAACAAAAGCCGGTATCCAACCTTGAAAAGGTAACATCACATTGAACGAAATCCGACAGTTCCGAATAGAACCATGTCCCACGAACCTCAACGTTCGCTCGACAACGCACGAGTATTCCAGTTCATTCGCGAGGAAGCTGGAACTCCCGTTTGAGTATTCAGTGCTATTCCTGAACTTGATTTGGGCTTTCCGCAGTCAAAAATCCCCCTGAACAATCGGTATTGAGCCAATGCTAAGAGAGGACTGGGCAAGAAAAGATCAGCAATGTGACACATAGAGAGAGAGAAGTATGTACATAAGTCCAAGTGAAAGCCCCAAAATTACTTGCGTACTTATTAATGGTTTATAGCCCTTCGTCATGACATCCTATGACAATGTGATGAGTGATTGAGAACAAAAACTTTTGACTCACAACAATATGCGATGAGTTCCTGTCAAAAAGAAAGATCAAACCCCTGCTCATCCCATTTTGCCTATTCAAGACGAAGTCAATCCCCAGGGCAACAAGGAATGACCCAGTGGCTGTACAAGCAAAAAGCTTGATATGTTTAGCCAATTTAGGGGAAGAAAGATGGTTTCGCTCACTAATCTATTAATCTGATATTTTGTGAGACCAATCCAGAGCCCTCCCAGTACCCCTAGTATTGTAATCATCACCCAACCTAAAACATAGCCAGGACCATAGCCATTATCGCCAACTGGGAACAACAGACCAGACCTAAATAACATAAGACGGATACCCAGACTCAAACCGCCTGATATTCCGAGCGACACCATCCCTGTCCACTTGCCAATTTCGAAAAACCCGAAAGTGAATCCGACAGCGAACATTGCAAGGCAGAGCAATGTAAGCAATAGATCTGATATTCCCTCCGCCCCCATGGTATTGACGAACGACGCCCATACTGAGATATATTTTTAGTCAGGAAATCAAAGGAAGATCAAAAAAAGCTGGCTTACCTGGCAAAATAACGACAAGACCGACCCCTACCCCTGATGTCAAACGCAATCCTCTCAAACCGGCAAAAGACAGTGGAACGCCAATGGCTAGAACAAGGACCATCCAAATGACCGCTGGAGCGTTGAAGCCCTGGCCGCTGCCGTCGGTCGAGAGCCCTTGGGGCACGGGTTGCAAAGTATTCGGGTTGATTGCAATAAGCTGCCCGGAAAGTGTATCGTTTCTTAGTATATAGCGGTCTCGGGCTTGAAGACAGGTCATGTTCGTAGGAGGACGAGAAAGTATTTTCGGAAAAGGAGCCGCCAGGACTGGAGTAGACATAAGAAGCAGATATGGTGAAACGAGCTGAGAGGTCAAAGCCCACATAAATGGTGCGGTGGAAGTAAAAAGGAACTGAAATCCAAGGGTTGCGAGAGGCCAAAGTCACGGACGGCAAAAAACAATGAACGAGGGATAGAGTTAAACGAATGTGTGATGTGGTGAATATCTCGCCAAGGGCATGGAGAATACAGAGCGCTTGACTAGATATTAAATTTAGGGATTCCTTGTTGCGGTGACGACAACAATCAGAAACACAAGTAACCGCCGACTCAACAAAGTAACGACCACGTGGAGGATAGGACCGCGAATTATCGCGATCTATAATGCATAAATCTTCAAAATAGAATTAATGGGTGAGCATAGGGTATCTCTTACTCAAAAGTCATGATCACTAATTGGCTTGCCACCAGTTTTTTATAAACAGGGTAGCGCTCCAGCTGAGCGATAAAGAGTACACCTGGGACTATGGGGGATGATACAAAGCACAAGCCTAAGTTCAATACCAACAAGGAACCTATAATAAACGAAGTCAGCCATCATGTTTGACATCAAACATGTCTCAGTCGAGAACAAATGCTCAGTGCTGCACTGGGCAGACTCATAAGAAGATCTCATTCTCCACAAAGACGCCTTTAAACACTGCTGCAGCGTAATCAATCCAATATGGCAGTGAACCTGATTATATGCACGAAACCACACTTGTGGGCATGGGCCTTGAGCCCAAATGCTTTGATCATGCACGTCATAATGCACCGCTCGCTTCGAAGGAGTAAACCACGTCTGGAGACCACCCAGGACAGTGTGGGAATACAGGAAGCGCACTGTCTAGGCTCAGCTTGAAGCGGCCTCGGTTGTAGCAGCCCGAGTTGGATATACGACTCTGCCTTTGCTGCGAGATCGGGAGACTTTCGATCATCGCAGCCCATATATTTCAAAGAGTCAGAAATGTAAGTATAGCCTTACAATGAACCAGCTTGTGCTTGGAATGGTCCATCGGGTATAAGACTCGTCATCGGTTCACTGCACTGTTGGAAAAATAGCCAGAGCAAGTTTGGGGGCTCCCTCGCGGGCCAGTGGAATCGACCCTTTTACTAGAACATCTTTGCATTCACCATAACGGAGTAAACAACGCTCACCATTTCATGGTGCAAGGTGCACCTGCGACTTGTAGGTGAAGTCAAAGACATATAGGCGTGGAAATGTTTATATAAGCTAAATAGTGTCCATACGAACACGTCGTCGCGCAGCGTCGAAAACAGGTGTCCTTCCGCTCGTAACAGTCAAGTTTCTGCTCCCACTGCAGCTATGAACATTTTCCGGTTTCTTGGTGAGCTCGACGTTGCTTTCATCATGGTGCTGCTCTGATACCACCAGTCAAGGCGATTTGTCACATCTGGCTTCAATATTCATATTGTTGCACAAGATTCAAACAACCCGCTCTTGTCGTGGTGAGCCTGCAGCCCGCTATGCTCTTGCTTATTGCCTGATCAATATCACTGAATTCCAGGCATCTCATTCAAGACACAGGCTCTCTATGTACTCGTTTTCACAACACGATACCTGGACCTCTTTTACCGCTATGTCTCCCTGTATAACTCGGTCATGAAGTTGTTTTTCATTGCGAGCACCTGCTACACCCTATACATTATGAAGTTTCAATACCGGTTAGCCTCCCCGCTTCTCCCTCCCTGAATGTTGCCAATTTAGTTTGCTTCAAAGTCCGACAAATGATCCAGCCATTGATACCTTCAAGATCGAATACCTCGTTGGCCCGTGTTTTATACTTTCTCTCATCTTCAACTACAAGTTTTCCTTTACCGAAATCCTGTGGTCGTTCTCTATTTTCCTCGAATCCGTTGCTATTCTACCTCAACTCTTCATGCTTCAACGGACAGGGGAGGCAGAGACAATCACGACGCATTACTTGGCCGCGCTTGGTGTTTACAGGGCCCTTTACATTCCCAATTGGATCTACCGGTACGCAAGTATCGCTTTTCATAGAGTACCACAATTCTTCATGCGTCACTTCAGTTATTTCTCAGAGGGAACCATTGACCCTATTGCAGTTACCGCCGGTCTCGTCCAGACAGGGTTATACGTCGACTTCTTTTATGTATACCTTACAAAGTGCGTTTCTCTCTTTGTCGATGACTCCTGTCGTTATGATTCATTCTATCAGAGTATTGCAAGGGCAAAAGTTCGAGCTGCCCGCATGAAACATTTATTGTTGTATACTTGTATCTCTGGTCCTAGAGAAATATCATTTCGAAGTGTCAAACACAAATTCGGATTGGAAGTGGGACTTTATTATACATGGTCGTTGATGTTAATAGCATCAATGACAAACAACAAATGACACGAGGACTAGATGTGATAGATTGATAGATTGATAGATGATAGATGCGATAGTCTCAGTACAAACATGTACTCATATTTCTCTTACACTTGAGCCTCATTGTTCTCTACTCTAAACTGTGAAACGGTGTATAAACTCAACTTGATTGGGTGAGTATTCCAGCCAGTTTTCCATACTGCTATGCTTGCTATAGTTCTTTCAACAGTTCTCTCTCAAAAGGCGAATATCTCAACACTACATGCGTAGTATCAAAATAGTATTGAAATATGCATTTCAACATTATTTAGATACTATACATGTAGTATTCAAATATTGGCCTTCTGACAGATCAGCAAAACAGAACAACCGAGTGTTAGAGGGCCTTACCTCCTCTCTAATGCTTTAACTCCGCTTCTAACATTATGTTCTCTCTCAGATCTCCTGAGGTGTTATGGACCTCACGTCAAATCGTACAGAATATTTACAAATAAGAGGCTTATATCGTCCAGAAATCGACTGTGCCAACAGATAGACGACACCACAGGCATCCAGGACCCCGATCCAGTAGGTAACCTCGTCGAAAATCTCGAGACGTGCGTTGTCCCTGATACACGTATTGCGTTGGAAACGGCAGTGGACATGAATCAATCGACTTTGATCAATGCCCGTACACGTTTTCTTCGCCAAGTGCGTTTTTCTTTCTTTTTACAGCATTCTTCTCCCACTTTGTTCCACGTATTGATATCATGTTTACAGGCAGCGACCACTATGCATGTTTTGATCCTGGCACCTCTCACCTATCTTCTGTCTGCCCTTTCTTTAGAGGAGAAGCTCATACGAGAATCTGAAGCTACTTTGTAGTGTGTTCAAAGAGGAGGTCGAGGGTGTGGTCCTTCCCTCACCACAATCACCCAAAACGCGACCTGAAGGGAAAGAATAAGCAGGAAAAGAATCGAACATTGCAGAGGCACAATACTGGGAACGTAAATTGGAAGCTCGATTGAATCCATTGGGAGCGGGAGAAGTCAGTCATTGACGACTTTGTGCAAGTCATCTTCCGATGAAGACAGTCACAACGCATTGACACAGGAAGGGGCCGGGGCGGGAAGTAATGCGCACAGCCGATATTTTCTCAACACTTGCCCACCATTGACTTATCCTCGTCATTTCACTCAACTAGAAGTAACAGTAAGTCTCAGTCGTCACCCGATGTGGTAGACGGCTGAGGTACAAAGGTGTACGAAAAACTATTTATATGAGAATGGGATCATGACGTAGGTAGGAAAGAAAGGGACGTCATCGACTCGTCGGTTCACTTCAACACACTCATCTCGAGGCTGAGATGAGGAAGGTTGGCTCAACAGCTGACTGAAGAAATTGACACTACCACCAAGGTACACTTCTCAATACGCCCCACGTGTAGGTATTGAAATGCAACTCGTTTTTTTTTGCACAGGAGGTGGAGAGTTACATTGAATTCAATGTCACTTGAGTGCGTGTTTATAAACCGATTTTCTTAGCTAGCTAGCCAGCGTGTGTGTGGCTTTTTTTTTAATAAAATAAAATAAACCAACGACCTAGAGAATTCAGTCTCACAATTGATAAATGAGGATGGTAATTGACAATGTAAATTGACAAGTGTGAAGAAAATGACAATTTCAAAGTGTTGTTTTCAAGAAAGTTGATAGGCGTTGTGTCGGCGAGATAGCCGAGTTCGTAAAGGGCACACTACTGATTGCGGAAGCAATCGGGCAGGAGTTCCAACCGCGTCTCGACCACTAAGGTAATGCCTTCTCAAAGGCATCAATTCCACACAAATTTTGTGTGGAAAACAGTTCACTTCTGAATTGTTTTTCCTCATCCTAACACGTTTCTCATTTATATCATCTACCAAAGGCAGCTTATTTTTTGGCGCATGTATCTTGTCCTTCGTCACACTATCAAATTCCCACCGCTATACATTTCCTTAATTTGGTAATCATTTTATATTGCGAGGACGATATACGACGACAATGGTTGCGATACCTTACAGATCACTATATCTTTTATTATGATTCCTTCCCAGCCCAAACGTCCATCCTGCAAAAGTCTAGTGACAACTCAAAGAATACGAACAAGGTGAAGACACCTGACATAATCCGATCAATCAAAAGTACCCTTCACCCACATACCAATGCACGAACGCGTGCTTGGAATACAACAGATCAAACCAGATGCCCCGTGCTGAGGCAAATAGCGGTGGTACTGGCCAGACATTGTCTCGGTCATGATCGCTTATTTTGGGAAAGAGTGTGCACAGAGAGCGCGACACCTTGGCAAAGATCTCCCCTCCCCCCGGGGTACATATGCGGGGAGGGGGGGGGTTCGTTGCAGGATCCCCAAGCTTGAAGCCAGTCAGGCATCTGTCAAAACAAACTAACTGGACATCATTTTGATGTTGGCTACAGCAGCCTTGAACATCCTTGGGGGTCACATTTTCACCACCATCTGATTTCCGCTCTCTCAAACCACGACAAGGTCATGTCTGAAGGCCCAGTCAAAATCAAGACGACTGAGATGAAGCAGACGATACTTATGCATGTACAGGGGTAAGATTCATTGATCACGAGACACCTGTACCGTCGAAGATCAATATACAATTTGTTGCTGTTAGTTCAGTAGACGTGACATTTCCCATTTCCCTGCAATGCTGCTCTCCACTCTATTCTCACTCTGGAGTTGGACCGTCCTACCCGACCTCTTAACCCACCGCCTCCTCATTTTCTCCTACCACACACTCAACATCACCCCCACACCGCACCGCACCACCACCACCTACCACCGCCACTACAGGCTTCTCTTTTCGATTCTCGTTTCGAGCTGGTTGTGTTGCGATCTCGTTCGGTTCTTGTTCTTCACGAAACAAGCTGCAGGAGGGGGGTATGGGAGTTGGTATGAGATGTTGGGTGTGAGCGTGCATGTGGATGAGAATGGGTTGAAAGCGGGGTTTAGGCAGGTTGTTAAGAAGATTCATCCGGATCGAACCTACCTGAACAACAATCACAACCTCAACCTCAACCTCAACCAGAACAACAACAACAACAACGGGCAAGTGGAGGAGGCGTTTGTAAGGGTCCGCCAAGTCTACGAAGCACTTCGAAATCCCAACACAAGATTCGCCTACGACCGGTTCGTCCTTCCCCAACCCAACCCAACTTCATTCCTCTCTCTCTCTCAATTCCAATTTTGAATGATTTTGGGAAAAAAACAGGTTCGGACCAAATATACTATCCTGGACATCATGTCGCACCCGTCGTGATTTCATGGTTCACGGGAGTTTACAAGCAGGGGGGTACCACGTCGTATCGGGCGGTACACTCTTGATTTGGTCTCTCTTCACCAAATCCAGTTCCAGTTCCAAATCCAATTTCTTGTTTTTCGTACGTACCATCCTCCCTCACCCACACACCAACCAAACTCTCTCTCAAAAAATAAAATAAAAAATAGTGGCGTTGGATCCTATTCTGTTTCTTCCTTTTCACAGAATTCATTCTCCTCTTCTCCTCCTCCACCTCCTCCATCACCGCCACCGGGTCTTCTTCTTTTTGGATGATCGATGTTTTAACGTGGATATCACCTCCCAACAGGGTAATACACCACCACATCCTCTTCCTCCGCCATCTTTTCCCCATCCTCAATATCATCCTCGGTCGTCTCATCCCCCTCTTTTCCCCTCCTTCTCAAGAACTAGATCAAAGACTCGAAAAAGCATTAATGGAAAAAACAAAAACGCTCGTCAATCTGGCTGATCGTCAAGGCGAGTTTCTTTTTGCTTGATTTTCTTTTTATTAACATGAACGACAACGACAATGACGGGTAGCGTCTATCACACTTCATACAGATCTTCACGCTATAACGACGACGACGACAACGCACCCACGCACCATCTCACCTCTCCCATCGCCCACTCTCGACTCTTTCTACCAATCCCGCTTCAACAACTTTCTCGATCTCGTCATCCAACACCATCTCAAACTCAAAACAACGCCTTCTTCGTTGGGTCCGTTACGCACCATCTGGGAGGAACACGAGAAGAAAGAAAAGCTCAGCGTTAATGGGCCGTCAACGTAACACCGCTCATCGAGGTGTACACGACCACTTTGACTTCCTGTTCTCCCGTAAAACTGCGCATCGACACAATGATGACAATCTCGTATGTCCCCTTTTTCAGCATCACGACCGGCGTCACAACGCCGCTGCTGTCCTCTTTGCTTTCTACACTAACCTTGTCGTTCTTTTCATTATACAAACCAACGCCAAGCCCGATTCCCGTTTGCGTTTTGTTTTCCATTTCCACGCGAATCCTATTTCCAACGCGTCAACGTTTCTGAATACGAATACAGATGTTTGTAAACGTACTTTACTTGACCTGAACAAGGCAAAACGAATTGATATCGCCTTGTTTTCCCTCTGACGACATTCATATACATGCCTGCTCCTTCCTGTAAAATACGCTTGAGCTCGAACGGAATCCGACTTGAAACATGGATGGTGAACGGTCCGTAGTATTTAGGTTCGAAAGCCGAGACCACGACGGTGTAATCACCCGCTTTTGAGAGTCGTAGTGAGTGATCAAGAAATGGAGAAAGGAAGCGTACGCAAGAGATCCTTGACGACTTGTGCGAGACCATAAGTATAAGCGCCCGAACAAGTTGCAACATCACGCTCTACGATTCTAAACAAAAACTAAGTATGAACGCAAACAGTTCAAAAGACGAGTTACTCGTGTTTTCGATCGCCGCGAGACCAGAGGACGACGATATTGACAGGAACATCCTTGGGTGCTGTCAAGACAAGTTTCATATTCGAGCTGATAGAAGCAGAGGGAATATGCAGATGATACTGAGGGTTGAGTCTAAAAGAAGGATACGAAGCATTGCCACCAGAATTCTTGAGAGTGAAAGATCCTTGTAATTTGAGGACATGAGGAAAAACAAGAGGAGCTTGCCAAGTCGCAGCGAGCGTGTTTTGAGAGTAGACAAAAAGGGTGAAATTCTGAGAGAGGAATTGGCCTTGATAGGATGCGGAAATGGCGAGGATGCCGGAGCGAAAGGAAGAGGGAAGACGAGTTTGAAGGAGAGAATGGACACTGTTGGTGTAAGAGGCGGTGTGGGCGACTTGATGGAGGAGATGGAGGGGAGGAAGTGCGGGATTCTCAAAGTGGGCACGGAGAGAGATAAAGTCGTTTGTGCACTGTGGAGAGACGAGGTGACGGGTGAGAAGGATCCAGATTTCTTGGGGTTGCTGCTGTTGCTGTTTGTTGAGGAGCTTGAGGCGAAGATGGTGCGTGGTGTCGGGTGGATCTGTGGAATGACGTTTCCAGGTGCTAGAGGGAGATGAGAAGGGGAGTGGTAGACAACAGGAAAGCTTGCCCATGAAAATCGAGACGATGAGACCATGTGGAAGGATCCCAGCTGAGATAAAGGCCATCGAAAAGATAGAGAACATCTGACCAGGGGATACTGAGGGACTGGGAGGTGGAATCGATTATGGTGAGGAGGCGGTCGTTGTCGTCCTGGGTGATGTCTAGAAGAAATGAGGACGAGAAGAGAAATGGAGAGAGGGAGGGACCTATGACAGGGTAACTGTGGGCACTGAGGAGGGGAGTTGAGCGCCAGTGGAGATGGGGGCGTGTACCGGTGCCGAGGGTGACGAGACAGTGGCCTGGTGGGGAGATGAGAAGAAAGTGTTACGTGGAATAAACGGACCTGCGGAAAAGGCAGCAAAGAGACGAAGCCAGGTGGACTCTGATTGGAAAGCGGGAGAGGTGAGATCGAGTTGCTCAGGGATCCAACCTATGATGGTGCTTGGAGAGGATGAGAGAAACAAGACGGGCAGAGGGACAAACTGGAGGTCGATGCTAGAGTTTCTGGGAGAGTTGAGGGCTAGAGAGAGTCGAAGGCAAGAACGCACGATCCGGGAAAGTCGTAGCCACCCATGAGCTTCATGTACTGGAGAGGGTGAGCGAGCAGACGAGAGAGAGCAAGGAGCGCACCGTCTTTTCAATAAAGCAGGGCCAGTAGACGGGTGGGTGAGCGCGGACGGACATGGCCATGAGAGAGCCGTCTGCGGGGTTGAAGGGGAGGGTGTTGTCGACGACGACGGGAGTCCAAGCGCCGTTGACGAGATATGTGGCGTGGCAGAGGTTTTTCTCGATGCGGAGGGCGCTGTAGGCGAGGGAGGAGTGGAAGGTGGCGGCATGCTGGAGGCAGACGACGAGGGACGCGCAGAGGGAGCAGTCTGTGACGAGATGCTGTGCAATAGCCTGAGGGGGGAGATGAGGCGTGGGAGACTTTTCAAGGGGCACTGGGCGCCAGACAGCCGCGCGAGAGAGGTGAAGCTGGGAGAGGGCGGGATTCATGAGAGACATTGATGGCTGATGGCCAGGGCAGTGATGCCGGTGATTGCCGCGGTGATGGCGATGAGATGAAATGTGCAAACACAAGCAAACAGCATGGCCTTCCACTACGTCGAGGAGACAGACTCTGAGAGCACCGACGACGATGTCTTTGCCTTTCTCCCCCCGGACACCCCTCCCCATCCGCCAGAGCCTGCCTATCTCCCTCGACGCCGTCAAAACTCGTCCCCCTACCACCCTATCATGGACGACGAGGACCGGGCTTCCTCTATAAAGTGCGTCTCTCCCTTTCCTCTCATTCTCGTCTGACTCCTCCCACAGAATGGAACTCGACCTCAACGCCATCGACGACGAGGACAGCCCCTTCCCAGAGGTCCGCGCTTCCGTCTCCAACATCGACGACCCCGACATGCCCGCCCTCACCCTCCGTATGTGGGCCGTCGGCCTCTTCCTCTGCATGCTCTCCACCGCCCTCAACGTCTTCTTCAACTTCCGCGCCCCTGCTCCCGCCGTCGTCCCCCTCGTTCTCCTCCTCATCTCCTACCCCATCGGCAAGTTTCTCGCTTTTGCTCTCCCCATCCGCTCCTTCCGTTTCCCCCTCCCTTATCTCCCTCCCGCCCTCATCCATCCCTCCCTTCCTCTCTTTATCCTTCGCTTCCTCCGCCCCCTCTCCTTCCCCCGCGCCATCTCCTTCTCCCTCAACCCAGGCCCTTGGAACATCAAGGAGCACGTCCTCGTCTTCATCATGGCAAACGTCGCCACATCCCCTCCCTATGCCCTCAACGCCGTCGTCGTATCCCAAGTCTTCTACAACATCGACCTCGGCTTCTGGTTCTCAACCGTCCTCGTCCTCGCAACTCAGCTCACCGGCTTCGGTCTCGCTGGCCTCTGCAGGCGCTTCCTCGTGTGGCCTGCCAGCATGGTCTGGCCACAAAACCTCGTCGCCTGCACCCTCCTCAACACCCTCCATGCAGAGGACGAAGACGACGCTTTCAACATCCCCCTCAACACCGACCGTCCACCCCCAAAGGGCATCACAAGGTACCGCTTCTTCATCATCCTCATGTTCGCCTCCTTCTTTTTCTTCTTCCTCCCCGGCTATCTCTTCGAGGCCCTCTCTGTCTTTTCTTTCATCTGCTGGGCTGCCCCTGACAATATCCCCCTCAATCAACTCTTTGGCGTTCACTCCGGCCTTGGCATGAGCTTCCTCACCTTTGACTGGACCCAGATCAGCTGGATCGGCAGTCCCCTCATGGTCCCCTGGTGGGCTCAGCTCCACATCTTTGCCAGCTTTGTCCTTTTTTACTGGATCGTCACTCCTGCTCTTTACTACGCCAACGTCTGGCAGCTCGCCTACTTTCCCATCTCTGCCATCGAACCCTTTGACAAATTCGGCGACATCTACAACATCACCCGTGTCCTCCGTCCAGACGACACCTTTGATCTCGATGCCTACAACAACTACTCTCCCCTCTACCTCCCCGCCACCTACGCCATGACCTATCTCCTTGCCTTTGCCCTCAGCACCTGCGTCATCGTCCACACCCTCCTCTACCACGGTCGCACCCTCCTCAACGGCCTCAAAAAAATGAGAGTCGAGGCAGATGATATCCATGCTAAACTCATGAGAAACTATCCAGAGGTCCCCGATTGGTGGTATTTCACCGCCTTTTGCCTCTTTTTCGGCTTGGCCATCGTCGCCGTCGAGGTCTGGAACACTCAAGTCCCTGCCTGGGCTCTCGTCCTCGCCGTCATCCTCCCCGTTATCTACATCCTCCCCTCTGGCTTTATCTTCGCCATGACGGGTCAAGGCATCACCCTCAATATCCTCGCCCAGATCATCCCCGGCACTCTCCTGGCTGGAAACCCTCTCGCCAACATGGTCTTCAAGGCCTATTCTGTCCAAACGTTGACAGAAGCCACCTCGTTTGTCCAGGATCTCAAGCTTGGTCACTATGTCAAGGTTCCCCCTAGAGCTACCTTTGTCGTTCAGATGGTCGCCACCACCCTTGCCGCCTTTGTCCAGGTCGGTGTCAAGACCTGGATCTTCAAAAGCATCCAGGACATCTGTGATCCCAATCAGTCAAGTCAGTTGACGTGTCCACACAATCAAGTCTTCTTTACTGCTTCCGCTGTCTGGTCAGTCCTGTCATCTTTTTTCCTTTCTTGCTTTTCATTCTTCTTCTTCTTTGCACAGGGGTCTCATTGGACCTTCAAGACAATTTGGCTCAGGATCCATCTATCATCCTCAGCTCTACGCGATCATCGTTGGTGCTTTTCTGCCCCTGCCGTTTTGGTTTTTGCAGCGGAGATACCCTCATTCGTGGATCAAGTGGGTATCGACGCCTGTGATACTGAATGGGGTGTCGAATATCCCGCCTGCGACTGGGATTAATTATAGTAGTTGGTTTGCTGTCGGGTTTGTGTTTCAGTATTGGATACGGAAAAAGAACTTTGCGTGGTGGAGCAAGTTTAATTATGTGGCGAGTTCTGCGTTGGATAGTGGTGAGTTTTACGTTTGTGTGCTGTGTGTGTACTGTGTGTGTGATGGGGTGTTCTTTGTTAGGTACTGTCCTGTCGTTGATTGTTATATTTTTGACGTTGCAAGCGCCAAGAGGGGGGATCAGTTTGAGATGGTGGGGGAATACGGTTCATATGAAAAGTATGCCGTGCTTTCTTTGAGTGACTTGTTTTGTCGGTTGTTGATCTGGTTTGGTAGCGGCGGATTGGAATCGGACGCCTTGGAAATCGATACCGGAGGGTGGGATTCCTAGTTGATTTGATATATACGTTCATACATTCTTTTCTTTTGGTTGTGAAAATGGGGGTCTTTTTTTTTGTGTATGTGTATGTGTCTGGTGTGTTGTGTTGTGTTGTGTATATCTATATATATATCGTAACCTTGGTATTATCGTACCTGGTGATTCCCCTTTATTTTTTTGTGTTATTTAGATTGTTTTATTTTTCTTGACGTGCATATATTTTCTTTTTTGTTGATCAACTGCAGACATACACACACACGTACCTCTCTCCTTTCCTTTATTGTGCCTCTTCCTTTTTAATGAGTAGATTATGTTTCGTTTTCTATTTATGAGGCTCTTGTGTTGATGAAATGCACATCTTCTCCTCTTGCAAGTTTATATTATTTATATTATTTGGGCATGTGCACGTTTGTCTCTCTCTCTCTCTCTCTCTCTTTGAGAATACCGATACACTTCTGCAAAAGTTAAAAAACAAAAAATTGACGGTAGAATCAACAATACTCTCTCTTCGAGATCTGAAAAAGCCGCTTCATCACATCCTTGGCGTCGTCTCGAATCCCATCGTGATAGAGTTGATTGGTGATGTATTGTTCGGTGCTTTTGATCTTGGACGCTGTCACTTGCGCAAATCCAAATTCGACATACCTAAGGGGAGGGAAAACAAGTCCCGTTCAACACAACTTTTTGTTTTTCAAAAAAAAGACAGAAACGAACATGTCATCAAAGTATCTGAAAAAAGATAATTCAAAACCTCGTATACGATTTTTTTTTCAATGGAGGAGGAGACTCACGTCACGGCGGATACTTTGACTTGATTTCGCGCTAATTGTTCGAGGTCATAAAGAGGTTGCCATACCTCCTGCGCCAACAACTCTGCTGCTTTTTTCCAGGGACGTAAATTCACGTAATCATTGAACATCTCGGAAAAAATCTATCACCACCCCCCATCAGCGTTACACACGTCAATAGATGTTAGGGGGGGAAAAAACACTTACCATCTCTCCAGTGAAAAAGAGGGGTTCGTCGTCCCTCAAGCCTTTGACGAGCGACCACGAAAACGGGGCATGTTGCGATATCATTCTCTCAGCAGACCAGCGCGACGCGCGTCTTGAAAAAAAAACATAGAAAAAAACCTCGTTTTAAGTAAAGACGGAAAGGCTGGTTAGAGAGTGCAGTATACCCCTGACAATATATCGCCTCGTGGAGAATGGCATACAGCGGATTCCCATCAAGGCTTTGTGCTTGTTGAATCAATTGTAATGTCTTGTATCCGATTTTTCCTATAGTTTCGAGTTCTTTGGACGCCCGAAAGACCAGCTCTGCAATTTTTTCATTAAAAAAAAACTGCGATCAGAGACCATTACACTTTTTTCAGATCCTCCCACTCACGATGCACCCTATCAATTCCACCTAAAAAAGACTCGACTCGTGGGCACAGAGACACACACACACAAAAAAAAAGTTTGAGATGACACTGACCGCTCATACCGAAATCGATCCCGAGATGTTGCCATCTGCCTGGAGTGAGATGTCCGCCGTTTGGAAGGATGACTTGATGATGTTCGAGGTAGGCGACGATATCACGGACCTGAGAATTTCTGTTCAGCGAATCCTTTCTTCTTAGAAAGCATCACCCGTACCCGCTTCACGTCTTTAGGATACTTTGCATAATAGATCTCATTCCGCTTGACAACGTGTGCTGAAAAAAAAAGAGGGAGATATATCTTGCTTTGATCAGATATGGATCAAGTCAGCCTACTCACGTATGATGGCAGCATAGACTGCATCCGGGTCATCAACAAGAGGCGCCAAACCCCCCGTTATAAACACCTCCTTGATCCCTTGGCTAAAAAACGAGAGATAAGTAATGATGCAAAAACCACCAAAACTTTGACCGAGGAGCGTCCACTTCTGGTCTTCAGGTCTCTCCTTGTGCCCTAAGACGACGTGTCGTATGACTTCACAGTCCCTGACTGGAAATATCTGAACTAAGCTTCCTGATGCACGAAACACGAGCTTACCTATGTTATCTTGCCGGAAATGCTTCAGATAGGCTGCGATTTCCTTGTCTGTCTTGACGTGTGCTGGGAGTGTATCAGGTGTAAGGGGCGTGCTGAGGCCTGTACCTCGTTGGTCGAGCCAAAGAATCTATGGTTGAAAACTTGAAACTTTGTCGTCCCTGAATTGGAATCATCAATTTACTTGATAGCCCTCTTGATAAATCTTCTCATGGGTCAATCAATTTTTTTTTCATCTTTCGCACTGAAAAAAGACAGACCTCCGCAGCGTATCCGGAATTCCTCTGTAATGCAACCTCCTGACCCGGGCCCCCTATGCAATCACGTCTATCAACATATATATCTTTTGTACAAGAGAGAATATGTGTGTGCCTTGCAGATACAACACTGTATGTTTGACCTCAATCTTAAACCTGCGATCATGAACAGTGTACACGCACTGATTGGAAGCTTCTCTTGTTCCTCACTTGTCTTTGTCTTGCTAATTGGAATTGTTTGCCTTGCGAAGACTGTGATCTTCTCTCCCGACGGATCAGAGTAGTCAAGCGGGACTCTGAAAAACCGCTCAATCACCCTCAATCCCTCTGAGGGAACCAAGTGTACTACCATTCAGAGGCATCGTCATCACTCTCGTATAGATCAATCACCTTTGATTGTGTACGTTTCTTGGCTGTCTGGATTGAGTTCAGTCGCCATCCTCTCTAGGTGCGTGTTTTCAGTAGCGAAGCTGTCGTAGCAGAGATGCAGCCCTCTCCTGAATTGAGGTGATCAATATTCTCAGGACTTGCACACAGAGCGGATATGTGATCTGCTTCGATCAGTCACTCTAGTTGCATACAAACATACTACAATAGAGATACTGATTATCAGTAATTTAATAACCCGATAGCAGAAAGCGCCTAAAGTACAATCAAACCTGGTATCATCGCCCTCCTTGTATAAGCCTAGCTCCTGTAATTTCGTCTTCACTCGTGTCTTGTTCGAGATCATCAAGAGTCTGAGTAGGAGCTGAGGCCAAGTCCAATGGGTCATCACCACACCCGCAATCGTACTCAGTCGACAGATTTGCACAATCAAATTCAGCCTTCTTGAGGCGCTTATTGATTTCATTATGCACTCTACACAGCCTTGCGTAGGCTTGGTGAGCAAAAAAAATAGATATGATAAATGTGGATACCATAATGAAGCAGCCCGGCGAGAAGAAGTCTATGAGACGTGCCAGTCATTTTTCGAGAGTGCGATAGAACATTAGGTCGCTTACTTGAGGAGGGAATTGCTTCAATAGCTCTTGGAACTCCTCTGCACACTCTCCGCATGGGTATAAGCGTGATGTCAAGCGGAAATAACTATCCAATGCCTCGCGTTCGTCCCTGGTAGGATGCTGGAGCAGAAGATGTATTGCATGTCCGATAACCACAATATAGATAATTACCTCAGGGAAGCGTAAAGTCACTGTATGTCTAACAAAAGAATATTGGGTTTAGTATGAGTATGTGAAGAGTGACGCACAAGAATTTCCACGTAGCACGCCCTAGCGCTGCTCTATGAACCTGTCAATACAGAAATCTGATTGGCGCAGGTAAGAAACAATACTTGGCCGTTTCATTTCCCAGCTTGGTCATGATTACTCCACCTTCCACTCCAACTATTGGTTTCGGTATAGCGTCGTTCCCTGATAGATGCAAAGACTTCAATGTCTTCTCTACACCTCCCTCGCCAAAGAGTTGGCCTGTCCATGGATCAATGTACGCTCGGGACGGTGGATGTAACATGGTCAGCATTGCCAATAAAAACTGAAACAACAAGTCAACAATGTGAATGTACCAACTTACTCGAAAACCTACAATGGCAAGAACAATAATAAATAGCGATTTAGCAAAGCGGGAAATCATACTAGCTTAGAGTTCAGGCTCAGACCTCGAGGACATAACATCACTATTTGGTTATGCTTGGCCACTACCTATATATTGACTGCTCTACTTAATTTGAATCATAGCTTTATTATGAAACGCAGGCAGGCACTAGGTAAAGTAATTTTTATCACAGTAAAGATAGTGCTGACACCTATCAAAATTTAACTCAGGCTGATGAATACAGAACTAATTTATTGTGACGTACCTGTCAAAAAATTCATTTAGTATAATAATTGTCAATGCAATGAAAAAAAAACTATTTACCTCAGTCTGGCGGATACAGAACCGAAGAAACTAAGGCCTACACTAGTACAAAGCAACAAATTGCTAAGAGTGATGAGGAGATGAAAAAAATACAATGGTAGTTCAAAGATTAGTAAAACCTCATATGCACAACACCTAAAACAGCCTTCAGCAATACCTGATATCTTAAACAGGTCAGAGTCCAGTGGTTGCAAATGCAAACACAGATCTGACCATATCAGAACTAGGGATAGTGGCTCAAGCCAAGCATAACCAAATAGTGATGTTGTGTCCTAAATTTCAACAAGATATCGTGGGAATCTTGATTACATATCCACTCTTGACGATGGCTCGTCGAGGTTCTCCATCGACTCGTCATGGTAAGTTTTCTCGTTTGCATTAGCATCTTTGAATATATCAACACTCTATTATCAGCTGCCACTGTCCCTTCTAAATGCTGCCCAGAACAAGCCCATGGTTAGAACATAATCTTCGACAGCACCCACTCTTCGAACTCAAGCTGTGACTTTCCAGTTAGTCGAACTCAAGAACGGCGAAACGTTTAACGGACATCTGGTCAACTGTGACAATTACATGAATATCACATTACGAGAAGTGTATCAAACGAACTCTGATGGAGACAAGTTCTGGAAATTGAAAGAATGCTACATTCGAGGTAGTACGGTATGTCATTTTTTTTGTGAATCAGATAGTCAGAGAGTTTCTGTAGAGATGTTGGATGATCTTTGCTTCTCATGTCATTTGGCACCGCTTCTCAGAGCAGAACTCGAAAAGTTTTTTCCCTAACACTGATGACCTAATTCAATTAGATAAAATATCTTCGAGTTCCTGATACCCTTCTGGATCAAGTAAAAGAAGAGCAGAGTCGTGCCCGTGAAGCCAATAGAACTCGTGGAGGTCATGCTGGGTCGAATAGAAGTGCGTCACTCTTCAAGCTTTCTCTGAATATGCTTAATCATCTATCAGGCGGTCGCGGCGCACCAAGAGGTATTGTGTTAGGTTTACCGTTTCAACTTTTCAGATCTCTGAATGATTTTCTCTAGGTGGTCGAGGTGGTGGTCGAGGTGGTCCCATACGCGGAGGCAGAGGTCGCGGTCGTGGACTATGACATGACAGACATTCACCACATGTCATGCATGTCTTCCCCTCAAAAGTCGCTGCCCTTTAGAATTCTCAGGTGGTCTAGTGATGTTCGTAGCGCTGAGCATGTCTCTTCCTTTAAAACTCTACATTGAAATTATAGACCGTGACCATTAGTATTTCCATCATAACGCAACAGCAATATTCCGAAGACTTGCAATCATATTTGCACATCTAATCGGTTTGTTTGAGTCATGAATTTTACTTGACTTCCTCCCTTCGTCCACAATTCTCGTTCACTTTTTAAGAAGCTACCTGATAAGATGTCAGCCAATCAAACACATTCTACACTTGACCACTGTCCCCTGTGGCTGTGTCCAGCTTTATCATCGTTGTTCCGACCACTAGCTATTCAATGAATATAATATTGGACAGCAATCTATTCCTACCAGCTCAATTGATGTCACGTCTTGTCATGCAAGTCCTGACCAGATTCCAATTCAGTTGATACCTGTCGAAGTAATGCAATGGGTGGAAATGTGTGCAATCTGTCAACCTTGAGGAATTCTGCAAGAGGAAGCCATGGAAGGATTACAGATAACTTTACATTTCCATACATCGATCGTTTGACGTTAGAGCCACGAGAGCCATCTTGGGACACGCCCCCATAGGCGAGTATAGAGCAAGATTCTTCCCGAACAAACCTGCTGCTTGTCCCTGTGGCGAAGCAGCTTTAGAAACATAACTACACATCCTCATTCACTACCCCAGAATCTGCCCCATTTTACAGTTCAAGACTCAGTAGTCAACAGTAGCAATTGAGGACTATCTACCTTTTGCAGTTTAAGACTAAAAGACGGACATGTTAAATACATGACATGAAACTCTGATAAGACAAACCTCACCTCAGTATATTAACTGATGACTGAGGTGGAATGAACAAACGGAGTGGATATATATAAGGACACACGACTAGCTCGACTGGTGAGGTACCGATGACGCCAATGATGGCTCCACCTATGTACCAAGGTGGTATGTCTGCGGCGGTCCTCTTCAACACCCCATATTCATCAAGGACCGTATAACGAGCCGAACACCACACTTCAAGGACTTCATTCAATTCCTTTCATTCAACCCACCTGCCTTCGCTTTTTTTCCGGTCAGGAAATCACCATGAGCTAAATAAACATCAGAACAAGTGCTCCTCTCCAAGCACGATTGAACCGCTTGTGTCCTGCCTGTTGGATTCTCCCCTTAGACATCCATTTTACTCTCGTGCTAAATTACACAACTAGCTGCCTCAATCTCTCACATGTTCCTTTTTTTCTGTTCCTTTTCTTATGTGCATTCAAGGGGGTCCTCGAACTCCAGTAGTCAGTAGACTACCGCGGACTGTCTACGTACACCGCGTAATAAATTTCTGAATTAAAAAAAAGATGGCTTGACGTTGATGTATCTAGAGTAGAATGATGTCCCTGCGATCGACATTGAGTGACCAACAAACTGTAGAATTTCATTGACAGAGAGGTCACGGACTTAGCAAAATCCCCACCAGTGAGAAGAATAACATCAGCCGTATTTCTGATATCAACTATAAATATTATAAACCATTGTCCCAGTCAGCAACCGCACCGAAGAAGGAACTTCCTGACCAGCAACACGGAGAAGCTACCCCGACGTACGCGAAGGGAACTTCACCTTGGGCACTCCATCTCCCTGTGCGCGAGAGCCGCCAGGGCAATCCTGAACCATACCCCAATGGGCGAGTATAAAGCCACGCTTTTCCCTCAGGAAACATCTGCATGCTCATGTGGTCAATCAGATGTCGAAAATAGATTCTACGTCCTCACCGAATATCCAAGACTCGCAAAAGACCGAGTTACCCTTCCATCTGCATGGGCAACTTCATCACTTCCAATTCGTCTGCTTTTGCCTTCCCAGCACCCAGGGAACCTCCATACCCACGACGATCACCCCATGTATCCCCTGAGACACCAGAACGAACCAGCCAGGACCCGAGCGAAATACATGTACTCACAGCTCTTCGCTTTCCATTCCTTCGCATCTATGCCCAGTCTCTTCTCGTAGTACAGAACCTGGCCTAATTGTGTCCGATAGTACTAGTTAAGATCCTGTGCCTGAGTAGTCAGTAGGCTACTGCGGACTGTGTAATAGATTGCTGAGTTATAAAAAAAAAGTCGGCAACCGCACTACAAATTGTTGGGATGACAGATAGAAGGGTGACAATGGTCTGATTATTCTTAGGATCGATGTGGGAAGCACAAGTGATGGCTGCTGTCAAGTCATTCCAGATTTTGATGGACGATGTGAAGGATTAAAATATACATTTTTCATCGATTGAGGAGGTTTCCGTCAAAGCCCCAACAGGAAAAGCCACGCCCACGGACGCCGAAATGTTCTCGATTCGTCTAGCCATCAACAAGGCAACTTCCACAGGGTGCAAGAATCTCGCCGTCTTCACGGACTGCCTCCCGGCGGCCAAAAGAGCACTTGACACATCCATTCACCCGGGACAAGAGCCTTCCATTGCTGTATCAAAACTCCCAAGAACCCACTTCCTGTCAAATCTGGAAGGGGATATACACCTCTAGGACTGCCCCACTGATGCCAAATGGTTCATACAAAGCAAAGCACAAAATGAGACAACCAAGGCGATGTACCCAGTCGAAGAGCGAGCGCGAGAGACATATGATGCCATACGCCAGGACAATAGCAAAGTCCAACTAATTGACTGGACAAAAGCATTCACTCAAGGCAGCGCCCGAGGTCGTAACTTCCTCAGCACCAACATCGACGAGTCCCAACGTACACGAAAGCGGGAACATAGATGTCACAAATCGGTCACTCCATGAGATTTTGTGCCACGCCCCTATAGGCAAAGCGAAATTCTTCCCAGGTGAACTTGTTGCAATGAACCGCCGCGGCCAGGGACCTTCGCAGTCAAAGATTGGAGCCACATCAAAGGTACCACACCAGTCGACACTCATATTCAACTACACCTCCTCAGTCGTCAATGCACAGTAACCACTGAGGTGAGATTAATCTTACATCGTCTCCCTGCCATGTATCTACAACTGTGTTTTAGTATCATTTGTAAAAGGTAAAGTCGTCAACAGTGTTGACTACAGAGTCTGGTTTGTAAAACATGCTTCCGCGGCGAAATAGAAAAATACACATCGGAATACTCCGGATACACCAAAGACCAAATAACGAGTCAAGTCCCGACCCTAAAGGATCTTCTCCAGTTCCTCTCCTCTAACCCGCCTGCCTACACCTAGGGAACCCCTCTCAGTGTTAAAACGCTCGCATAAACAAACACCAAGCATGGCTGCATGACTTAATCGTACGCTTTTTGTCTCCACTTCTGGAAGCTCTGTCCTCTTGCTAGACCATTAAGTTAACTCTCTTGTCCTCTTTCTATCATCCTCTATTTTCTCTCTATTTATTTAAACGAGGCCTCGAGCCTCAGTAGTCGGTAGGCTACCATAGACTGTGTATATACACCACATAAATAAATTGCTGAAATCAAAAAATCGATTAAGGAGGTGTTGTGTAATAACAATACAGTAAGATATCAGAAAGCGAGGTAGCTTTTGAGCATGAGACTTGGGCGCAGTGTGTCACATGGTGACTATTTTGAGAAGCATATGCAACCACAAATGGGGCTTGCAGTTTCTTGTTAAATTTTGTCTTTTTCAATGTGCAAATAATCTATCCTTAGTAAACTTAGGAGAGTCAAGAGTCCTTATTCTTATCCTCTTGTCAACATCCCAAAAGTATAACTTGCCTTCAGTAAACCATAGTATCTGTCCCTTGATCCTGATCTTCAGAGATCTTGATCAGTAGTTACTACTGATGTCAGCCAATCATCATTAATATCATCAAGAAGTAGACTTCTAGGTATGATTGCAAAGTAGTTCAGAGCTGTAGTAGTGAGCTGAAAGCCCTGTTCAAGCCTCATGCTCCGACTGAGCCACCCTGCCTCATCACACCATACTTCCTCAATTGATGAAAGCTGTATATTTTAGTCCTTCACATCGTCTATCAAATCTGGAGTGGCTTGACAACCACCATCACCTATACTTCCCATATCAATAATCAGACCATTGTCCCAATCAGACTACAATAAAACTTGTTGTGATGACAGACAGATGACAGGAGAGCTGCTTGAGCTTCAAAAATGAACAAAGATGACTTCCCGCGGAGGATTCTAGAACTTCTGATGAGCAAAAATAGTTTAGCAACGTTTACGTCACTCCCGTAGGAAATCTAGGTACATGCATGGTGTGACATGATGTCAATCATATGAGAATCACTCTTTGCCAAGTAGACTTTCTCTGAGCATGATACTTCAATGACTGTCCATATCAGCAACCAAATGTCATCAAAGCCGCTCTAGAAATTGTGGATTAACTTCTTGATACCTCCCCGTTCCTGAGAGAAATGCTGCATCAGGTTTAGACATATTCATTAAAATTTTGTGTAGCAAGTAATTGGATGAAAAAATGCACATGGGAAAGCAAGGAGCACAAGGGTCGTTTCCCTTTGCCAAGCCTTGTAGTTGAATTGACAAAATCAGAAAAGATCAATAATCGAATCGTTTCTGCGTGATGATGACGAAGTGTGTCAATCAAAGATTTCCTTTTCTGGAAATAACATATTAAGTGAAGACACAATGGCTCGGGTAGGCTCGACCTATCTAGTAAGAGGTCTAGACTCGGAATGTCATCCGGAAATTGATTGCTCATATCTCCGCACGATAACGGGATAGATTTCACCCGTTGAGTTAAACATCAATCTTCCATTTGTTGGGCGTTCATGCTGTTCGGAACTTTCCAGGTGGATTTGTACTAGGAATACAATCATTCCATTACAAAGTGTTTTATAACAACATAACAACGCGTAATCCGTTCACTTATGATGTGGTACATTGGATCAGAAGTCATGCTGTCCAAGGATCATGGGATGATTATTGTCAGAAATGCTATTAAAGGTGGCGGCTCAATGGTTGAAAGCTTCTAAGACATTGTCAAATCTCACATTCAGCTTTACTCAGATGACGACCGCTGCAACAGATGTCCGTCACGACGATTATTATATACGAGGTGGTGATATGCACTTCAGAGTAGGCGTAAACACGAACAATTGTCGATTAACACTGACGAACTTGGATCTTGACAGGTCCATGGAACCCGTTTCAGGGTTCACTCATTTTTGATGATGCGCGCATCTGGGTATTGGAGAACGCATTTCACTAGTCCAGGAGACCAGTACACTCATGAATCTACTGCACCCGTCATATATGAGGACCTCGAAGACGTCGTGGCTTTCCTATGGGTAATCTACAATCCGTGCGTCTCATATCTTCAACAAATATCTCTCGTTGAAATGGAATCCAGGAGATATAATATCTTTCATGCGCCGTTGCATCGATGGATCAGGATTCTCCGAATGGCTTCACACTGGGAGGGTCCCGAGATTGGCGAATTTGCTGTGTCAAAAATTAATGGGATAAATATGGATGTCTTAGAGAGAATCCAGTTGTATCAAAATCATCGAGTAGAACGCAGGCTCATCCTACCGTTTTATCTCGAATTAGCAAGACGAGAAGAAATGCTAGGTCCAGCAGAGGTCCATGTCCTCAACGCGGATGCATTGGTTTCTATCATCAGGGCACGAGAGATGCTTCGTGCCCCATATGCAGCTGGGGCTGATATAAATTTATTGAGCAGCCCTCTCCAGGAACATGAGGAGGAAGAGCAGCTCGACATCCTTGCGACTGCCTTCCAACTTCCCGTTGCATCGATCCAGGGGCCCAGCACCATAGGTAGGAGGAATCTCTGCAGCAGTCTCAAATTCCCAATCTGATTATGCAAGGCTTAGGACAGGCTCCTGGTAACTGATAATTGAAGGCCGAGTTGAATGCATATGGATTCTGAGGTTTTGTTAGTAAAAATACGTCTGCAAGATTGAAATCTAGCGTTGTTACGACTTTCATATTAAGGAGTGATTGGGATCAAAATCGTTGTGGGACTCGATACCCATTGCAAAAGGTCGTTTTAAAGATTGCATCGCTTGATCAAAGGCTTGGAAAGAGCCCTGAGCTGACGATATCTGCGCATCTACAATGATATACCACCTGGTCTGAGGATGTAGAACTTGCTGGTGATATTCATGTCCTAGAGGCTTCCTTTTGAGGTCGTTTAAGAATTTACTGCAAGCTCAGCGAAAGCTCAGCAACTGATGGAACGACAGATGGAACCCGCACACGTGTAGATCAGGTGTTCGAATGATTGTTTTCGGGAGAATTCAAGGCTTGAATGCCGAACTCGGGGCGTAGTATTCTGATCATCCTTTTTGTGAGTGAATGGCAGATATCCAAGAAAGGGTCATGGGTTGTATGGGGTTCCCATATGAGATAAAAGGGATGAATCAAATAGCTCACCCTGTCTCCCCCTTCATTTTATCCCCGCAATATCGATCCTCGCTTAGACATGTCCGGGAAACCCAATCAGTCCGGGGAAAATGACTCTTCGCTTGTCACTCATAGGAATTATTGGATCAAGGGCGGCGATCTTCATTTATTGGTGTGTATTGCACCGTATGTCCCGCTATGTTCTAATGATGTTCCTCAGTTGGGTCAAACATTGTATCGAATCCACTCTCATTTCTTCCTCCGAGAATCGAAATACTGGAAGACCAAGTTGATTGGTTCTAATGATGGACCACTTCTCCAGGGCAGCACGAGTATCAATGCTCTCGTCCTCGAAGAGAAGCCTGCGGATTTTGAGTGCTTGCTTGAAATCTTTTATAACCGGTGTGTCTGGTGTGTCTGAGAGATTGCTCTTTGTGCTAAGCGGCCTATTACAACATAGTCGATTCGGTGACTACTCTCACCTGGAACTCGCGCAGTGGATAACTGTGTTCGGTTATTCCATAAAGTGGGAGTTTCCCCAGGTCAAAGAGCTTGCTATTCGATACATCGTCGCTTTTGAGATGGACACGATCGAGCGTATCGTCCTTTACCGAGATACCAGGCTTCCTAAAAAATACCTCCTTCCCTTGTATATGCAGATTGCGTCTCGTGAAGAACTACTCAATTTGGAAGAATCCAAAAGGTTGGGTTTCGATACCCTTGTTTGCATCCATCAAGCTCGTGAACGCCTCCGGTCTCAAGTGCCAATAAACAACCGACTGTTGAGCCCTGTCAGGACAGACCTCAAGCGCACCGAAGTCATTAATATTGTAGCGTCAACCTTCAACATATCGCTCACAGATGCGAGCTTTGATTCCGGTAACACAACTCTATCTTCTCCAAACAATTATCATTTGGTTAACTTTGGCTTTGTAGGTTCCGATTCCAACGCTTAACTTAGTGACCTCGCCAGCAGTAACAACGCCGGTGGACCTATCAGGGGGAGGAAATGAAGTGAAGGGGATATTCATTGTGATTTGACGATGGACCTGATGATGAATGGGATCCTGACACGTTTCAAAAACTTTGTAACATTATTTCTGGTTGTATTTATTGATGTGTTGTAGCATGTCCGCATCATGGGCCGCCTTATCGTTCTGCTGCATGAAGTCAGGTGTGGAATAACAGTGTCAACTCTGGACTTGTTCGGCTAATATCAGATGGAGAAGCTGTAGGAAATGGACTCGTACATACGTTCAAACATGAGAAATGAGGGACTTATAATGAAAACACGATGCAGCACTCAAGCATCTTGGCACAACAGAAGTATCAGTGAATTGATGTCTACCACGATGGGACTAGCTATTGTTATCTTTCGATCATTCTCTTCTTCATACGGTGCAAACTCCCGGCATCGAGTGGCCATACGCCACAGGCCCTTGTCTCAGACGCAATCATCAAAATTTGACATTGCCGAAGCGAGTTTGCCATCAGCACGTCCAAATTCCCGTTTGGTCTTCCGACAGCAGTCTTTGCTCACTGAGAGCTTTGAAGGATCAAGACGTACAGTCATTGCCGATACCAAGCTCCTACTTTACGTTGGACAATGCAAATGTCCCCAGGGTATCACTGCCTCGTGTCGATCGGTGAAATGCACTAAAGCTCCATTGGATCAAAAAACGTGTCGAACCCCCCTTACACGTGTACCTCCAACTCAAATACCTGGAACCTGCCGCAAATTTTCCATACCTCCTCTCCCCTCACTTCATCCTCAACGATGGCTCACATGCATACTGAACTTAACTCAGGTTTCCGTTCTTTGACACGTTATGATGAATATTATCTCCCCGGTGGTGATCTTTTTTTATTGGTACGTTGCTAGAGGTGGTACATCATGGGACCAATGATACTGAATCGCATCACTGACTATAGGTTGAACGTCATGTTTTCCGAGTACATCGATATTTCTTTGAACGCGAGAGCACATACTTCAAAGGAAAGCTTGCTACGCCTGCCTCACCCGGTAGTACACGTCCAGGAACAAATGAGTCGAATGCCATACTCCTGGAAGACGTCAAGGTTCACGAATTTGCACGATTCCTTTGGGTTTTCTATAATCCGTGAGTGAAGAGTTTCTCGCCTAGAACAGCCTTTTACTTATAATTCTATAGGAAATACTCACTTTACAACACATCTGTAGCTGATTGGACGGCGATTCTTGATCTGGCGCATCGTTGGGTGTTCCCTGAAGTCAAAGCTCTCGCTGTTCGAGAACTTGAAAAACAGTCGATGCCTGACATTGAACGTGTTGTTGTCTATCAGGATAATGAAGTTGATCGCAACCTCCTTATTCGTTGCTATGCCGCCTTGTGCGAGAGAGAAGAACCGTTGACCCCTGCTGAAGGTCGTCTTATGGGGATTGACACGGCACTTACAATAGCACAGCTTCGAGAGATGGCTCGACGATCCCCCGCTGACTGTCGCTCGCCCACATCAGCGAACATCCGTGGAAGCGATCTTTATCTACTCGTACGGGAGTTGTTTAGAATTGCCTCGCCCATCAGAGACGATGATTCTTTGCCTCAAACGCCATTAGGTGGACCGGTGATAACCGTCCTATAATGTATTTTCGACACCGGCTGATCTCTCTCTTATTTATCTCCTCTAGATATGGCCGGGACTGCCAACAACGGCATCGACCCAGTCGTCACCGGCACGACCTCCACCAGCGAAATCGACAATACAGACAACCATGCCGGCACTGACCTCTCAGCTGCCAATCCAAACGGCTACTCCGCCCCTGGAAGCACAGGAGCTAGAAACACGGCCTCTGGATCTGAAATCGCCTCCACTAAAACCGGAGCGACCACAGGTAATAACAAACCCGGTCCTAGTCAAGGTCAATCAACAAACGGACACGTCCCGTCCCAACACTCCCACTCCGGAAACACCAGCCACGGCAGTGGGAGAGAAGAAAAAGAAAAAGAAAGTGCCAAAGAGCGAGAAACTATCGAAGACGGTGCCGGCACTGGAGATGGATCCAACAAAAACAAATCCCGGCGAAACGCAGCCAGGCGCCTCAACGGGAATTGAGGGAACAACACAGCAACAGCAGCAGCAACAATTACCAGATGGAGAGAAGGAAGATGGTCAGGTTTCTTTGGTGGATTTGGGGAAAGCGGATGAAGCGAAGGAAGCTGATGCTCCTGGTGCTGTGCAACTTAAAGATTGTGAGAAGCATAAGGAAATGGAACAGGATAAAGCGGGTGTTGTCACAGGTGGAGATGGTGTTTCGACAGACATTCCCAATACAACCGCTGACACAACGCAGGAGGTCAAACTTGATCCCTTGGCACGAAATTTGTTAGCCACACAAAGAAGTCCACTCTCTCCTAACAATGACAAGCATGACTGTCTGAAGTCACCTGAGGAGCGGAAGAGCCGTGGGGTTTTTGGAATATTTTCGTGATGATCTTTCATAGCAAACCAATTTTCGTTGTATGTCGCAGTGGAATCTTCTCCTATTTCGGTGTGTGAACCACAAACAATTGACGCCCTTGGATGGAGACACCTTTTTCGGATATAGCCCTGTTGGGCAAGGCAGAACTCAATTCATGTTGATATTAATGAATTTTTTTCTTGTGGTCAACATTCACATCCTGCAACAAGCAAACTCGAGCGCGAAGATGCAGATTACGAGAACCGAAGACACTTTCCAATAAATGGGAGGTGGGGAGTGGGTGTGAAGTAGCTCTCGTGTGCTAAGGATGTCTGCTGGGTAGAGTAAGGGGAGAAGCTGCCCCCAGCAGTTTTCATAGCGATGGCGCATAAAACATGAATATGGGTGTGAGTCTGAAGTGATCCTCCACATGGGAACGTTTGTAGCATTACAAAAGACGTTTCCATGTATATTTGGATGATGTCCAAGTCTTTCAAATTGGTGTCAATGAGATTTTTCAAGCCACCCGATGGTGCTGCAGTACTAAGTATGAAATTATAGGTCAGGAGCTGGCCTCGTCTCGATTAGGAGTCGTAGATGTCATGGTTATTATGCCCAGTACCACAGACTGTGGTAGACTCTTTAGGATGTACAAATGCCTGGAGCAACCTGGGTCAGGAGCTATTTGTCATTGGGACTATTGGATTGGCCAAGAAGGGGGATTTTGATAAACATAACGGGCAGTGGTGACCTGATATTCAGAAGTAATGATAAATAGCTCTGTTGGCCAAAAACTCCACACATCTGCCATTACCAGTAAGTTGAAAATTCCTCTACGGTAGAAATTGCAGCATAACTTACACACCTTCTGTAAATACACTCCTGACGCTGAATTCCGTTTAGGCTCTCCGCGTCTTGGCCGCAGAGATTACTGAATCCAAAAAAGGCAATTAGTCAAGCTGACAAACGACAACCAAGCGACTGAAATGTTCTCGTTCATCAGAAGCAGATATTTCCCTCATGCAATATATTCTCTCGCCATAACCTCGATATCTATACACCTGGTTAGTCAAAAACGGAAAGTTGCAGAAGACAGAGCCCGCATTGCAGCACGCATTTCTATCCTTGAATCGGTGATAGAACAACTTCGTGAAAACAAGGACGTTCCTCTTCATGAGCTAAACCGACTACATCGACTCGCACAACCTCCTGTGGCGGGAGAAAATTCTGGAGAGAGCAAGGGTATAAGTTGGAGAGAGGTCTTTCTTGGCCCACGGAAGGCCGCCGATTCCGAGATGAACGACTTTGACCGACGAGATTGGGAGAAAAGTATGTCACTCCTATTGATTACTCGATTTCTCAGTAATTTAACCAAATGCCATAGTGAAAGAAGAGCTTGACAGTCAAGAGTAATCGACCCTTTCTAGGTGTTGTTCTGGGTAGTCCTTATGCCTCTTACATGTATCAAGTCATCCCCTTAGTTTATTACCTTGGTCCACTCCTTGAAAATCGCTTATCGACTAGTTTTTTAAAGTTCATTATCCAGTCCGTGACCTGACTGGAAATAAATAAAACCAATCTGGAATCAGGCTGAAAACTTCAGACTGTATCATGTACTTAACACGGTTTTGATAACATATCACCTGGAAGGCAACGAGACCATCATATATTTTATCTGCATTCACATGGATGAATTGATATCCTAACTTTTTCTTCTGTTTCTTCTCAAGAGAGCTCTCACCCCAATCATCGATTGACATTTGAGTGCTAACGGCTCCAAGTGCCCAGGCAATCTTGGCGACGACTGGTGCTCGAGTTCATCCTCGGCATCGAATAGCACCCGTGTTAGTATTCCGAAGTAGTTTTGACAACACTGCGTAACTCAGTTGTCAGCACTAATTATCTCCGATCACATTATGGTGTATCCAGCCAATTAATGCACTCCACTCTTTCCCCTTTAGATGACCTACGTTAAACAAAGCATTATCGTGTCTCCGTTTTCTCGCCGAAATGCAACTGGGAGTCTTCAAGAAATATACGTTTCTACATCAAGATCTATTGATGACAAAATTAGCTCTATCACGTGAAATGACAGGTTTTCTATCCCTCCCTTATGTTATCAGACTCAGAGGACGAGCAGAAAAATGCTGAATTGCACAACATAACCATAAATGAACATTATGCAAAAGCTTTCCAATACCGCAAAGAACGCGAGGAGCTTGATAAGCGTATGCGTATCACTCCCCCAACATCCCGGTCTGACTCTAGTGGTTTGAAGTTAAGGCCCGGTTGGGTTCGGATGTATCTGAATCAGACTTTGAAGAAGAGGAAACAGACTCAGAATCCGCCGAATCAGAAGACGAGGATGGCGAAGAAATGACACCTGCCGTAGACGTTGCAATTCTTCGTACTCTCGCCAGAATCCGACAGAAGGATCCATCAATCTACGATTCTGGGAAGAGTGTCTTCGATGGTATGTAACTTTTCTGAATCTGCTTGAGAGAGAGGTATCATTGATGACTCACAGAGGAACAGGAGAAACTTACAGCAAAAACCCTGTTCGCCGGCAGAAATAAAAAAAGAGAATCAGTCCGTATTACCGCCCTACTTTGACTGTTACCTATGTTGTTGACTTGGATTCCCAGGTGAAGCCTTTAACTATGCGTCAAGCGGCGCTGGAGGCCCAACTTCAACCTTCGCGATCACCTTCACCAGAGCCCCTCACACATATCCAGGAAGAAGCTGCGCTACGAAAAGAGACAATCTCCGTCTTTCGTTCTGCAGGAATAAGTAATGGAGACGATGAGGATGATTTACTTATTCCGAGAGAGAAGACCAAAGATGAACAGGAACAAGAGGAAGAAGAGTATCGTGTCTTTTTGGAGCGCGAAATTGGGAATCTGCATGGCGCTGGAGAGATTGACGAGAGGAAGAGAAAAAAGGAAAAGAAAGTCAAGGGCGTCAGCTCGAAGTCAAAAGAGGAAGAGGATCAAGAGTTCCTCATGAAGTGCGTGAATCCATATATATATATTTTCACTTTCTGAGTCTCAATTCTTCCTAGCTACATTCTCAACCGTGGTTGGATCGATAAATCCAAAGACCACATTCCCACCTACAAAGAAATTACAGCTTCAAAACCTGGATCTGGCTCAGCCTTTCCATCTATTGACGACTCCGGAAACGAAGATGAGGCCAATATTTCGGAATCGTCCTTCGATTCCCTCAATGATGCTTTCGAAACTTCATACAATTTTCGTTTTGAAGAGCCTGACAGTTCTGTCATACCTTCGTTCCCTCGTTCTATACATACCCTTGTTCGTCGCGAAGATTCAAGACGTAAAGATGCTCGTGAGAGGCGAAGGCAACGGAAGGAGGGAGAGATGGAGAGAAAAAAGGAAGAAGTGAGGAGATTAAAAACGTTGAAGATGAAGGAAATCAGGAGAAAGCTGGACATGATAGGAAGAGAGGGTGGGCTTCTAGATTCCAATCTGAAGGGTAAAGGTAAGGCTGTCAAGCGGGAGGATGAGGTAGAAGGTGGAAATCTTCGTGATGCCCTCAAGGAGTTCGATCTAGAAGGCGACTGGGATCCCGAGAAACATGACCAACAGATGGCCAGTTTGTACGACGGCGTGGGAGACGAAGCAGACGTTGGTGAGATCGACGAGGACGGAAAACCGATATGGAAAGACGACATTGATATTGGACCCGCTGTGAACGAGAAAGATAAAAATAAAAAGACAGAAAGGAAAAAGAGGGATGGAGAAGACGAGGACCTTGGCGTTGATGTTGATGCTATGGATGCCGATGTTTTGACTCACAAGAAAGAACTCAGCGCAGAAGAAGAGTGGGATGGTACTGAAGAAATGCGGAAGCGCAAGTTCGACGAGTACATGGAAGAAATCTATAACTATGAATTTAATGACTTGGTGTGTGTAACATGGAAAAAAGAAGTCTGTACTGACTAACACATCAACATGATCAGGTTGGCGACCTTCCAACACGTTTCAAATATGTGCCAGTCGCTCCTCAAGCTTACTCTCTGACACCTGAGGAAATCCTGCTTGCAACCGATAAAGAATTAAATGAATTCATGAGCATCAAACGATATGCTCCTTACAAAAACAATGCCAGGAAATGGGATGCTCAACGTCACCAAAAACTCAAGGAGCTCAAACGAAAACTCGTGGAAAGAAGCAGGAATGGTGGCTGGCTAGTCAAGGATTCCCATGACTCTGGCGTAAATGAAGGAGAACGCAAACCCAAGAAACGAAAGGGGAAAAAGGAACGTTTGAGGGCCAAGACCGTCCTCCCTGCCTCTGAGCTGATCTAGCTTCTGATTCAATTGTCAATTGAGGATCCAGAAGTCACTCATGACCGCAAGGTTCTCGACTTCTCAGACAATGCCGCCGTACAATTAGCACCTTATGTCCAATAATATTATATTTCCCATGAACTCCATCAAGAGAAATCATTCCGCTATCACCTAAAATCTTATGAAATCTTCGCGACGATCAGCGAGATCGTCCTCCGTCCATCCATGGTTACTATTACCGCTTTATGTAGTCGCGACGATGCTTCTCGGGTGAATCTTAGCTCGTCGTCATATCCAAGGGAAAGAGCTATGTTAAGTAGAAGCGAGCACGTTTAATGAAGTCCTCATGGAAGTGCCTTGACGCCCATCTGGTGGTAGTTAGGCGGCCTGTTCGATGCCAAACAAGTACTGGATACACATCCAAAAACGTAGCAAGTGGCTGTGGCGCTCGCCGATATTGGCAATGGCCAACCATATGGCGGAGAAATGCGGGGGAAGCATTCCTTTATTGGATTCTCCCACTCATGAAACGTCGCGGAAGAGTCAAAGTTACATAGCTTGGTGCTGAATGCGTTGAGGACGGAAATGAGATCGATAAAGATACAATGCTACAACACGAAAAAAACGCGGGTATCGATTGTAGTGGTATTGAAAAAGTGAATTGAACAGACTCCAAGGGGTGGGAATGGGAATGGTTTTTAATACAATACAAAAGAAGCCCAAGAAGAATAGTGTGAACTTGTGCACTAGAGAACGTCAGAGTATTATTAGGGTGAGAACTTTCTGCAGCAGATAGATGAAACTACTATGAAGATGTTTTGAGGAAGCGGATTGGCAAGTTCGCGCAAAAAGCTGCGATACGATTGGCTGTCGTAGGCTTTCGTTGATCTTCGTTGAAATTAGATACCGCGAGGCCATCCTCGCCGTAATAATGGATCGTATGCTGAGGCTCAAACAAGATAAAGGAAGCATCGATCTCATCGATCTCATAGGGTAGGCAACTATATTTGATCTAGCCAGGCCCAGACACATGAGTATCTCCCGAGTGGCGATTTGACATACTTACCAGAGTGATGGGCTCGACCGTTGGCTGGTGGTTCAGATGAAAACCAGTTTCGTAAGGCGATGGAAGTGGCGATGGAAGCGTTGATGGAAGCGATATAGTCTCATCTCTCAAAGTCCTCAGATCATCCGAGTCCGATTCGTATTCCTCCTCTCCGGACGATGCTCCAGATGTAATGGCTAGGGGCTCGGGTCGATGTCGAGGGAATTTTATGCTTGACTTAGTTGTGATACTAGCTTCAGAAATTATAGAAAGACGTTTCGAACGAAACTGATGGGTAGGTACTGCGAGAGATTTGGGGATAGGTTTGGACAGAAGTCTTGGGCGAGCGGTCTGAACGATACCATCCCAGCACACAACGGCAAATGCATCATTTGGCGAGAGGAGAAGAATGTCATCGAGACCATCGAGGCATCCAATGTCAAAACCAACATAAAGTGCCGTTTGATCAAGAATGAGTTTCCAGTGAGCTTCAGGCTCTGAGCCGCAGTCGCTATCTGCACGACGGACGTCGACTGGTACACTCTGGGACCATGATAGGGTTGAAGCCGAGGAACCAGCCTCTGCAGACCAGTCCATGGAAGGGAAAAGCTCGCTCGGAGAAATAGAAGGCTTCATTTGGCTTATAAGATTGGGTATACACAAGAAAGATGAGCTCGTACCCTATCCGTCATAAGCACGAGGAAAAATTATGAGGAGACAAGCTGTGATAGAGACAGTTCAAGTGGTCGATATTAGATAAGAACTTGAGATGGCCGGCGGAAGGATTTATATGAGGGAGATACTGCTGCCTTGTCAACGGTAGTTTGAGATTATGGTGCAACAACAATGGAAGCGGAAGCCGAGGGATTATTGAGTGTCCATCTTATATCGAGCGAAGCTCTCAATTTCAGGCATCAGGACCCTTTTGTTGGATCTGGCACGACAGCGCTGGAGTCTAATTGTCCGAGGCTAAGTTTGGCATGACGCCGCACGGAGAAATGAACTATTATTAAGACAGAGTTCAAGAAGAGGTTTACATTGATTGGCTATGGCGGCTATCGGGGGTATGGACAAATTCTTGCTATCCATGTCGCCTCTTATGAGGGATGGTAAGTACTGTTTTTTGCGGCTCCGGTCAGGATTGTCGGGCCGAAGATGCCGGGACTCACATTATGCGATAGGGAAGAACACATACTATCATGTGATCTCGTGCTGGTCTAGTCTAAGAAGCCTCTCCATCAGAGATGACTCAGGGTCGTTTGCGAAACACTTACCAAGTTCCCATCTGATAGGAGCCAAATTTGAACCTACCGCCAATAAATTGAAGGCTGCCGACACTCTCCTCCTTCATATGATTCAATTATACCTGAAGGAACAACTTTTGGAGGGTGTCAAGATGATTGAATAATGCTATGTCCATCTTGTCCAGTTTGGGAATCACATGTGGCAATTGACGCGTAATAGACTTCGCGATTCTATTGACGATCACCCAGAAGGCAAAACTGTGAGGGAGGTACTGGATAATTATCAGAGCCGAGGTTTTGGAGTAGTGTCTGACAATTTACTGCCGGTTGTCATGACTTTTACCATGACTATCCCGGATGTTCGCGACCTGCGACTATGCTATCCCTGGCGTTGTGGTCCTCCTGGAGACTCTGGTCCTCTCGGGTCACTGTACATAGGGGGAGGGGGTCCTGCAAGGGTTAAAAGTACTTCTGATGATACAAAAACCTTCCTGATGAGGCTGAACATATCTAGACTCCTCGCACGAGGTAATAGAATTCTCCTTGAACTATTTACGAGCTTTCATAGAAACGACCTGTCTGCTCGATCTAGATATACAGAACTCAGTAAGTGGAGACAGAGGATGGATCTATCTCTGAAACAGTTTGCTCCAACGATTCGTCAACATCCTCCTCAAAACTTCTGGGGGCATTTGAAAGGACCTGTTCGGTTGAAACCTCAATCCAAAAATCGAACGCTAAGCATCCGAGCTACTGGGCACTCCCGCTAGGATATATAATCCAACTTGCTGATTTGACTCACAGCAACACTCTTGAACGAGACTCATGAGCGATCTCATTAGTAGATCACTGTCTGACCCGCCAGCTGGACTCTTCAAAGGATGTGATTCCAGAAGAGTCCATCAGGCTGAAGAGACCTTGATTACGCACCATGTGTCTGAATACCGATAACTGCCAACAGCTTGGGGTAGGGAATGCAGCCTCTCTACACCGATTGCAAATAATCAATCATTAAGTTGACAGGCCAGCCAATGACAATGAAATGAAAATAGAAAACTTGAAAAAAGGGGACAAATCGTAAACTGAACTACGACTTGAACAAAGAAAACTCACCAACAGGACAAAATTATGTCTTTCCTCTCACTCTAGTACGTGCGATCTTTTCTTCTATAAGACCATCAGGAGTCAAGATAGGCCCTCCATTTCCTATTTTTCCATCCCATGCCCAGATAATATGATCCCTAGCATTAACTACATCACCCAGTTTTGAACCTGGTACCTGCGCGTCAGTTAAACTGATGTACCAGTAATCCCTCTTTCTTCGTCCTGATTTGCCTTCCCCAGATGTAGGTGCATTGTCGGCGTACCGAATGACTAGCTCTGTTTCATTTCGTCCATCTTGGATTGTAAGTTCACTCAAAGCGAGAGAAAGACCAGATGGATTAGAAGCTGTGGAAATGTGAATAAACCGCTGGATTGGCATCTTCACATGTATTGACGTGGACGAAGAAGATTGAGCGAGAGAAATAGTCTTGGCACGGAACAATCGGATGCTAGTCGAGAACGTTTGTCTAAATTTGAGCAGGTATATACTGGACAGCGCCCAACCAGCACCGTATATTCCACAAAAGACGACTCGTTGCCATGTAGGCCGTTGCTCCCAGTGATATGTTTCCTTGGTCTCTTCTGGCTGCTTGGCTTCTGATGATTCAGCGGCAATGGCAGCTGCTTGATTTTTCTCGCCAATTTCTTCCAGGTCCTTGACGAGCGTCGACCAGTGGTTCCAAGTTATTTCAATCGCCGAGCCCCTGTAGAAACCTGTCAGCTCAATTGTCCTTAGTATCATCGGGTAACTGGACAAACATGATTAAAGCATTAGCAATGACGATTGGCCAGGCATAGCGGACCCATGCGGGAGGTGTTTTGACATAAATAGGAGGTACAAGGCGTTCATTGTACTCTCTCCCTGCAGAATTGTTTGAATCGGACGAGTGGAGACGTTTTGAGTTCACGCGGCCTCGAAGACAAGCACAATTCTTTGAAGGAAAGGATGGAAGGCGTGAGACGCGTTGAAAGAGGAAGGACATCTCAAAGGATTTGAACTCTGAATTTAGACGCAGCCCGGGTATTTGGTTCAGTCTTCAGATGAAAATAAATCTGAGCTCTCTATTATTATTTATTTCCCTTTCGCTGCAAACGGACCCCCAAACCTTATATGTGATGTAGAGGAGCACTTCCATCACCTCGGTCTAAATACGTTGTTGGATGCAAATCATGACACTGCTGGGAGTCAACTGTGGGTCAGGACATGTGGGCTCTTGTTACTCTTCTATGTATATGCGGAGCAGGACGGTCATCACCTGTCTGATAGGATTAAACAATAACATGTTGAGTTTTTGACGACAGGAAATGGACTTGTTATATTAACATCGTAGGGAAGTGACTAGGTTGATATTGAAAGATAGAAGTAATTATACAAGCCATGACACGGTCATGACACGTCGTATGCCGTATGTCAACGAGACAACATTGGTCCGGTAGCAGACACTGAACTTCAAGAATTTCAATTGACTTGGAAAAAGTACATCAGCAAAAGAAATGGGTGGGTATCAAGCAATCAGTGCACATATCAACGAGATGGCGAGACAGTAAGGTACGACAAAATCATGGACCATGATGGGAAATCGGATGTAATTTTCAGTGGGAGCCGAGGCTCCACTTGCTGGGATCATCTCCCAGTCGCTTATCGCTTCAGAGGCATTCGGGATTTCACCTGCCCTCCTTCTCTTGTTTACAGTGGTCAGGACTGGATTATAATTTGAATGAGGCGCCTCTGTATCGGATTCCACGTTGATCTACAATGGCAGAGTTCTAGTTAGCCGAAGGCAGATCCCGTTTAACTTGCAAGGACATTACCGATTCTGGTTCAAATGGCCCAGGAACAAAGCCAAACTCTTGAGCTATGATCGCAGATCGCTCTTCGTAGCTTAACGTTTCGCAGATAGTATCAGGCGATGATCCCCGTGACACAGCTATCTCTAGAAACCTCGCATGTGCTCTCTCAAGACGGGTAAACGTTGCTTCACTGATCTCTGACTTTTTAGTGAGATCGTCAAATGAGGCTAGCTCCACAAGGACCGGGAGTTGATCGACGAAGGGTACATCATATTTTTGGAATATTGCAATCCTCTGCCAAGGATCCATCGGAATTTTCTTCAAGTACGAAAGAGCAAAATCTCGGATATCCGTGCATTCCCATTTTGTGGCTAAACGTAAGATAGCCAGCCATTTACTACAACTTGCCTCATATATACTGTATTGTCTGTTGCTCAAATGAATGTCAGACTGATGAACACGGAAAAAGGCAGCTTACGGATTGTAGAAAACCCAAAGGAAATGTGCGAAATCATCTGGATCTTCGTCTACAATTACAGGGTTTGCTGGTTCTGACCCAGACGCCCTAGGGAATCGGGCATCGGAGAGTCTCCTCTTCCAGTACCGAGAATCGCGTTCGAGAAAGTATGAATGAACGCAGAACGGTACTCCCCCAACCTGCCAGAAGGCTACTATGAGCGATGAGTGATTTAGAGGTAAAATAAAGTACTAACACACAAGTGTAAATCGGCACCAAAAATATAAATTCCGGAAGTATGAGTGACACTGTCGACGCTGTCGTTGGGGAAAGCCATTTGATTGACGAGGTGTGAGGGAAGAATGTGCTGCGAGCATAAACTATCCATATATTAACACTTCAAGCGGGGTATCCCTGCAACAAGGATGAGAACTCATCTGATTGCCTCGTGACTTGTGGATGACTGTAGGAAGGCCAGAAATTCTTGCGCCTGTTGGGGATTACCAACTCCCAATATAAGAATTTATCTTGCGAATCGAGGCTTGCTGGGCACGATGAAGTGTGCTTATCTGTCAACTCCTACACTCGAACAGTTGTTCTTCATCTATTTAGAATCGTAGAACTTGTGTCTTTCTCGATCGCATTATTTGATTGCTGTCTGACTGCTTCACCAATACTTCTCTGCACAATCCACCTTCATTTTGAAAGTTTGTGTCTACAGTCAGCTCTATGATAACCCACACTCTGTCAGAACTCATAGCCTTCCCATCTCTCAAGCTGATTTTGTCTACATCTCTCTCAGGACCCATACTAAGAACCAAGGCCTTCTCCTAGCTACGGTGGGTTATTACAGAGTCGACTGTATACGGAGTTCATACTTACTCAGAATAAGTAGTCTTGGACTAGTCCATCACAATGCAAATATAAACAAACTCCAAGTTGGACTTTCGCCGTGACGGTGCATAATGTGAGCAAGGTATCATTTTTATTGAACGTCATGTCTGAGACATCGTCATTGACCTACGAAGCTATACACGAAATCATTGTAATCTAACCCCAGTTGTCTACCGCATTAGGTGAGGTAAGTGGGGTCCGAGTCTCATTAATTCATTACTTATGCATAGACATATATTCTGACAAGGTGCAAGCAAGATGCTACAACTCGCGACGGTTAACCCTAGTCTTCTACTCAGGAGCACTCTTTTCTTGTTCAAATAAAGGATCCTGGCAAATTGATCAGAAATGCACGTGTGAGAGCTCAAAACTCAGGTCCGAAGGAAGAAAAAGGGATAGGAAAATTGCATTAAGGGGGAATCGAACCCCCGGCGGGTCGAAACACCGCAATGGCAACGACCCAGGTTACCACTACCCCATTAATGCCCCTCTCAGATTGTTAAAATATAAAATATGATTGATAGAAAAATTGCGATCATCATACATTCTCTAGCGGAGCAACTTTTCTCTCAAAATCTCCCACCATCACAGATATAAATCCCAAGCACTACTACACATGTTTGAATCACTCCCATCTCATGCCAAATCTTCCGGTAGAGCTCCAATCCATTATTGTCAAATGTCTTTCAGACCCGGATGATTTTCACCGTCTTGCCCAAGTCTCTCGCGACTTCAACTTCCTTGCTGTGCGGGAACTGTGTTCCATTTATTGTTTAGATCTTCAAGATGGAACATTAACACTCGATGCTCAAATGTTCCGTGTTGTCCCAACGCTTGCAATTTCATTGCATATGTTTGGCGCGTCAATCCAAGTCCTGAACTGTGACTTGACCAATATTCAGGAGCAACCAGAACTACTAAAACAGGCATATTCTTTGCCAAAATTCATTTCTGCTCTTAGTTCTGTTCAAAAAGCCAATCTATTCTTCGACAATCATGGCACCATGGAATGGGAGGACACGATTATAGCAGTCTGCGATGTCTTGGTTGGAAGACAATGCTCTGACCTTAAGATCAAGACACTCGCTCGATCCACCATGCACCCTGGCCGGAGCAGTAAGCTGGCTGAACTTATGCAGGAATTCTCAGTCCCTGTTGCCGAGAGCCGGGAGATACCACCCTCAGTCAGGCAGTCCAATAACTTGGAAACATGTCGCCTCGAAACGCTTCCCACTTTTCTCCAACCAATCCTCGTCCTTCAGCTCAACGCTTCCCAGATTACTACTCTGACCTTTTGCTACATCTACAACTTCTCAGAATGGAATGACTTCATGGTCAATCTCGATCTACCCTTCCTCAAGAACTTCGCTGTCTCCCATTGCATCGTACCGGGGCAAACTTTCTCTAACTTCCTGAACCGCCACAGGAGAATCGTTTCACTAGAGTACTGCAACAACACTTACCTCCGTCATGATCCACCAGTGCTGCCCTCGGGCATTCTTCCCCACCTTCAGAGGCTCCACGCCTCTTCGGAATATCTTGTTTGCTACTCTCCTCCTCTAGACTCGTTCCCAGAGTTAGCCACTGTCATCTTATCCGCAGATGACATGATTCGTGACTCCACAAGAGCGGTCATGGCGCTTCAGGCGCTTTTTCCCTGTGTCAATGACATTACGTTGTGCCTCGAATTTCCATATGTGCAATGTCTTGATAATTGGCTCCGCCAGAGTCTCCTTCGCTCTGCGAATGCAAGTCCGTTTGGAGAGACAGACCCGATCAAGAATCTCAGTTGTGTCAATTCGCTGAAATTGAATTCCAAGTTATTTCCATACGCATCGGATGGAGTCGCGTCGCTTTTGGTGAATTGGTTGTGCATGTTTCCCGCTTTGGCTCGGGTATTTATCACTCGCCCTTGTCTCCCTCCCAAGTTTACCAGGGATAGTTTTGAGGCGTTCGCCAAGTCCGTCCAAAGAGGGTCAGCCTCGATGAGGACTATCAGCGTTCAATCGGAAGATTTTAGTATCTGGACTTGGTGTTGCTAGGAGATTGTCATAGTGTCTCGAGAGTTTTTTTAGTGGTAATGGTATGACTATGCTTGAGACGCGTTGCATTGATTGTACTTTATTTCCGAATCACACTTTTGAAGTCATCTCTACTGGCTACACCGCCAAAAAACTATGATCCATCTATACAGAATTTCTCATTAGTCAAAAGATTATTGAAGCGATAGATCATGTCAAATTAAAAACCTAACAAGTGGCAATGCGATCACTAGATGCAGCAGGAAACCTGTGGTCAGCATCCACGCGTTCATCCTGATTTTGGTATCGGTTCTTTACTCCACCACTTGGAAAACTGTGGATATTCTTATGAGCTTCATGCTACTGGTATCACAGTATGAGAAACATCAGCCTAATTTTCGTGGAGCAGCCAATAATACTTCGGCTGTTTGATATTTTCTCCCTATACCTGATCTCATCAAACGATTCACTATGAGGTTTGGAAGCTTAATAGATTACTCAAGTGGATATAATAGCAATTCGGTTCATAGCATCCAGTTATCAGTGATGTGTACTACTTTCTTTCTTCCTAGAAGAACTCGGCAGCGGGGCGATCTAGAAGTCATTAGACGAGCGTGTGTCATTCAGCATAAGTTAACATAATCAGGTATGGATGATTCTCAAACCTGATCTTTACTCTTCATATGATGATATAAGACTTGGTCAGCGTGGATTTGGACATCAAACCTCTTCGCTCACGTTAGTGTGAGAGACTCACGTCAAGAGTGTTAGATCGTGGTCAGGTTAAGAAATTGTAACCCGCGGGTTCTCGTCAAGGATGTGAGACCTACCATCTTCTCTGTCGCCGAATCATGTTTGATGAATGTTTTGGAAGGTACTCAATAGTATCGAAGCAGCTTATTTATGCGCTGGTATAATTTTTGTAATCTCAACACCTAGTCTGACATGGCGACAAATACATTATAATTGTACACACCGGGCCAAGCTTCAAAGCGATATCCAATAGGAGCACATTCTGCTGTGACAATCCCATTTCTTAACATGACCACTTTTATTCCTCCACCGACCATCAAGGGAGAAGACACTTTCGTCATTCCTTTCCCAACGTCAACCTGTCGTACACCTGTCTTCGAGTCTGATGTGTGAATTCTGATGGTGGCGGGGGCGGTAGTGAAAAGAACGATCCACATCAGGTCATCAGTCTGTCAGGACCCTAAACGAACGTTCGAAAACAAAGCTCGTGAACGCACAAGTTGCCAGTTGTCGGGTCGCGGGACTTGTTCATTAGCAATAGCATCTTTCGGGTGAGGCCGAGCCCAAACATAGATTACATCTCGAATGATTTGAGGGTATGTGCCATCTTTAAATGCACGAGCAAAAAAGCTATTCAGCCGAAGCCAGGCTTCATGGGGATAACCGTCGACCCAAGCTTGAGAATTGGGCTGCGTACCCTAGAGCCACCATGTGAATATGACTGCTATTTTCATTCAAAGACTTTCCTTAATTGGGCCGATATAATGTGATTCGCCATAGTCTGTGTGGTCCCAGATGAATTTCATCAGTTCAAGAAATTGAGAGCACAACAAAGTAGTCTGGATACCATTCCAAGAAATGACTTGGACAAAGTTTATAGAATTTTGCATTTCAATTAATTGTTCCCATCGCCGGACGAAGAGCCAGTCATCCGCCCGATATATCCACTAGAAAATTTCTCAATAGAGGAATGGTGGTGATGGCCTCTGTGCGCACATTTTTATTCCAAGTATCTGGACCGTAATGCTAGTGTCAAGTTAGAATCAATTCACTGTGGATCAGGAGACGGCTCAGCACTCACGGTAAAAAACCACGGTGAAACGGCAGCCATGAGATACTGACCAGTCTCCAAAAGACGTAAGTAACGGGAGTCGGTTTCAAGCTGTATTTCTCGGTGAGAATGTGATGGGGTGAGGTGTATAGGCCAACAGCCATTCCACTGGGGCCCAAGTCTCTCGTTAGGTATCGAGAATGATTATTCATCACAATACTGACATTGAAAACACCATCTATGGATTCAAGACAGTTACTTTGGGCAGGATCAGTGAAAAATGCTGGTACGAGATCAACCTGAGCGATAGCATGAGCAACAGGTACCGAAAGTTGCTGGAACGGTCTTACAGGAGAAACGACGGATAGTTCTTGTTTCAGATGAGACCATCCTTTATCCAAACAGTCTTTTCCGAAGTGACAGTTCTCTCCTGAAAAGGTGGATATAACGACTCTCCCGGAGCGTGGATGCCTGAATAATCGTGGGTGGCATGCAAGGGACGATAGATAGGAAACTAGATGGGTGGTGTCGGTTTCTGAGTGCCCTGGGATGGACCTAGGTGATAGCACTGAGAATGGGAAACATGTACAGAACATGGTAGGCCGAACATACGTCATATCAAAGCTCAGGAGGAGCTTGAATTCATTACTGTTCGACAAGCGTTCGGAAGCTTTGAAGCAGTCCAACACACGATCTTTTTGCCATTCCTCGACTCCTACATTCAGAACGAAACCATCTCTGGGAGTGACAAGCAGTTAACAGGCTCAGAAAAATACGTAAAAGTGACAACGCACAGCTCGTTTGCACTCGCAAGTTCTAGATCTTCAAGCCAGTCTTGTTCACTATATGGCTGTGCACATTCCTTTCTCAGATGAAATCCAGGATGTTCGAGGAGTATTCAACACACATATGTATTTCCAACTATGAAACTTGAAATTTCAGGTTCCGTTGCAATCTGGTTTCTGAAAGCCAATACATACTGAGCGAAAACAAACTTTTCTTGCGTTCTTATGCGACGTTTGTCCTGCTTTCCTACCCTAGATATAAAGAATCCCGATCCCATCGTAATGAAAGTCCGTAGGAAGCTTGTTAATGCGTCACTTTGTGAGAGAAGTCAGGAAGGACGTTGATTGAATATGCAAACAAAGATTAAATAAACAAAGACGAACATGATGCGACAGTAATTTCAGCAAACCACGGCTTGTGGCATCACAAAACAGGAGGCGAGGTGTCCGATTGAGTGCATTAATCAATCTTTCAGTGAGCATTCCCATGACATGGGTACACTTCTCTCTCAGAAATGACATAGTCCTGTTCTCAATCACATAATTACATGATATAGATAAGAGCACAAGGTAAGGAATGTAAAACCAAGTCAGAAGCAATCGACATTTAATTTATCGGGGTACCAATCGAGGTACATATTTATGAAGATCAGTTCTCTAAGATCTAAAAATGAGGGTTGACGAGCAGGAGGGTCAATCATGCTTAAGTCTTCTACGAGATTCATGAGACTCTGAAGCCATCAACATATAAGTGATTTTCCCAACGGTACGCACTCAGTACCACAACCAAGGAGCATTCCCTTCCCCATATCCAGGACATCTGCTAACCACCTTGCCAAATTCAAATTCACCATGATGCTCTGATCCTCCTTGGACCTTAATTTCCACTGTTCTTATCTCTCGAATAAGGATGGTATGATCCTGGATAAGGTTGACCTGATCGAGAATGCGCATGCGATTGCTCCGGTTCAGGTGCTCCCAGCGAGGTCGACAAGGAAAAAGGTCTTGAGGCCCCTGGTCGGGGAACGTGAGATGGCATCATAGAGCTGCCAGGAGGAAACGTCGGAGGATAGGCATATTGATAGCCAGGACCTATTGTTGGCGATTGATTATACCTTGTCGGTTGTCCAGAATGGATTGTCGGGTTCATCGCCTGTCTTGATCTCCAACGATTCTTCTTCCACCTGATCTCTCCTGCCGCATTCTGTAGTTGTACCACTGATTCGTTGTCCTTCATCCACTGATTTTCTTCCTTAAACCAAGTCTTAGAAGCCAGACTGTCGACGAATTCTTTGACATTCAATATTTTTGGTAGAGCATCCGCTGGCCACTGTAAGGTGTTTGGACCATGTTTTCGTTCTTCCCTCCCACTGACCCTCTGGAATTGGATAAGTAAAACAGTTTCGTTGAGGAAAGGTCTCTGGGATCTGCCTTTGCCAGACGTCACCATCTTGAACCCATATAAATGGATGGAACGATGTTAATATTTCAGAAACGCACCTGGACAGCCATCTTATTCTTCTCCTCGATGATATCATGTATCTTTACCTGTGTGGTAGGACAATCAGTCGATATCCAATCCTATTGTTGGAAAGATGCCTATAGGCCTTGAGACGAGTGACTTACATTCCAATCGACAAACATGTCCGTGATGCTATCCAAATACCGAAAATACTGGTCGTAATTCACAACGGGCCGCTGTAGGCTTGAGGGCAGAGTCGTATGCACAAGTTTGGGATCGAAAACTTCGGTGATCGCGTCAAAGTCCATAGCATTCATAGCAGATGTATATTTAAAAAGGGCAGTCAGGTACGGAGATTGTTCCCTAGGTGCGATATATCCCTCATTCTCTGGTTCAAAGCCGCGTTGGACACGGGGCCCGGGGTGCGATGGGTTCATGCAGATGAAGGAGGGAGAGGCGTAAGGGAGAGGAAGGAAGTGGAAAGGGCTAGACGCTTTTTAAAGGCTGTCATTGATAGGTCATTGTCACGATCTTTATCGATCGAGCCATGTGGGGATACGAGAACCAATGGCAGCACAGTCCAGTGATGATGTCATGGCACGTGGTTTGAATTTCAAATAACATACACTTTCTCTTCTTTTAGCTTATAGTCCTCCAGTTCTTTGAAATAGTCCCGAATAGCTTCTCGCCTGCTGTCCATCTACAGTTGATCAGCGGACACTACTATTTAATTTTGAGAGCACATACCTCTATTGCACTAGGTTTCTCACATTTGCTAGCTTTATGGGACTTACGCTGCCGTTTCTCCCGGCATGGTTCAGTTTCCCCGGGTACATGCCTCTTCCGGTGCTTTAGAAGCCGATCTAGTAGTTTTCGAGTCGGTTCTGCAGGATCGCTTGGTGTATTGCTCTTGTTTATCCTCCCTCTCTTGGCCCTGGCTTTTCTCTGGTGGGGGACTGGTCGCTGCGCTTTCGTTCTTGAACGAAGCACACGACGAGGGAGACTTTCGATAGCCCCAATATCTTTGTTTCCATCAGAGCAAATTCCCACATAGGAACTACTTCGGTTCTGAGAAATAGTTCGAGTCTCACGGGTTTTCAGAGGCGAGGGAGAGCTCGGCAAAGACTCGGTATGCGGACTGAGTAGTATATTCTCCTTCTCTTTACCTTTGCCCTTGTCGGCAGTTGATCTCTGCTTCCGCTTGTGAGGTGTTTTTGGGGTGGCACAGGGTGATACAAACTCTCTTTCTGAGTCATTCAGTATGGCCGTGATATCTGGTTGAAAAAAAACAAGGGATGAAGCGGGAACTAGAACCAACCCTCCCGCTTCTCTTATCTCGGTGTAAGAGTTCTGTCGAGAACTTTGATCGCGTTGTGCTTTTAGTTCTTTCTCAACTGCAAAGAACCCGAATGGATCTGAATTTCGCGCCGGCTCCGGATCATCCGAAGCCAAAGGTATCTCTTCTTGTTCCACAGGGGCAACATCCTCCCAGATTTCAGGGTCTTGACGTGCTTTTGACGTGGGAAGGTCAAAAGACGCTGGGGAAGGAGGCGACGAAGGAGGCAGGGATGAAGGGAAAGATATTCGTGTGATAGGATTATGGACGGGATTAGGGGAGACAAGATAAGTTGAGGCTATCATGCCCACCCTATGCCTACCCTTCACTCGTCGTTCATCTGCACCAGAGAGCCGGTCTGGGTGAGAGGCCATAAGATCGGTGATATCCTGCAGTGACTGTAGCTTTCGCTTCTCCCCTGTCAGGATCCCCTCCTGAACATGTTTTTTCTTGCCTTTCTCTTGACTGTTTTCATCCATATTCTGTTCTCGATCATCGCCGGATTCCTGATCATATTCACGATTCTCCTTCAACGATGAACCAGTATTTGTATTAACGTCGCTAAGTGAAGAATGACTTGTCTTGAGTCGACTCCAGTGCAGGCCCAGAGCTCGTATTGCAGATGCGTTGACATCACCCGCAGATGATGTTGCTGCTTGCCATTGCTGCCGTGTGATGTTCCGTGTCCGAGGCATTGCCCAAGGGTTCGATAATACAAAAATCTGATGCTGGTGTACCAAGAATGGCTTCAGAGACTAGACTGTTGCTATGTTTTCCAAGACGATCTATCCAAAACCAAAAAAAATTACCACAAAAGATGGAGTTGCTGAGTAGGCCGACCCCGCGTGGAAACGATAGTCAATCAACGTGTTATGTCATGTGATGTCCAAGTGTCTAACAACAAGTATCTAACATGCTCGAAGCAATATGAGTTGAGTAGCTAACCGAGTACAATAATCCCTTGTGGTCTAGACCTATGGAACAGCGATATGTAGCAACATGAAAAAATTTTCTATCCAAATAGGAATGTGCTTTATAGCAAATTTTGAAGATCTGGTTAGTGCGCGTGAGTAATAAGTAGAACATTAAACGGTTCCGTCCACTCGCTCAGCAAGATGCACCGAAACTACGAATAACACCATTAAGTTTGACATTGGTCTCTTCCCACTCGGCCTCCGGATCAGAGAGAGCAGTGATGGCACCACCAGCACCAACAGACCACTCTTCGTCACCGTTCCTCTTGGAGTCATGAAGAAAGACGCTGCGGATTGTAACAGACCAGTCACCACCTCCGCCAGCACACCAATAGCCGAAGACGCCAGAGTATGGTCCACGCTCAAAGCCCTCAATACATTGGAGGAGCTCGACAGAACGCTTCTTGGGAGCACCGGTCATGGAACCTGTGGGAAGTCAATCTGAGTCATTCGGATATGAGAATTGGGTCAAGACATACCAGGAGGCAAGCTGCGCCTCAAAACCTCCCATCCCAGACTGTCACTAACTTCAACAGGAGTATCCTCAGGAAGCGAACCCTCGATAACAGAAACAAGCTGCCAGACAGTCTTGTACTCTTCAACGCTACAAAACTTGGAGCATTCAACTCGCTCACCAACAGCGTTGTGCAAATCATGGCGGATCAAGTCAACAATCATCAAGTTCTCAGCAACTTCCTTTCTGCTTCCAGCTAGCATACTCTCGGCAACTTCACGAGTGATATGGGGCATCTTGCGGACGGTACCTTTGATGGGGCGAAGCTGGAAGACGGCACCAGGAGAACGAGAATAAGAGAGGAAACGTTCAGGAGAAGAAGACAGGAAAGTAGTAGGGTGGAGACGAAGGTAACCAGCATGGGGGGCAGGGTTGGCATTGCGGAGGATCTTGTAACGATTCCACGTGGAGACGACATTCTCTTTTGGAACAGTGATATGGGTAAGGCCAGTCAAACAAAGCTCATAAGAATTACCGGAGAAGAGGTAATCCTTGCAGCGGTCAATATCCTCGATGTACTTGGTGTGGCTCGGGAATTTGACGGTGGCAGAACCCTCGGGAGCAACAGGAGCCTCAATAGCACCCTTGGGAAGGGCAGCTACTTGTTTTGCAGTTTCATGTACCCAGGAGTTGTCACCAGGGAGGAGGGACTGGACCCAGACTTGGTTACTGTTAACATCAACAACGATAGAACGGTCTACCCACACGAGGGAGAAATCGGGGTGGTTAGTGGCATTGTGTCCCTCTTTCCTAGGCACACCAACATTGAGACTCTCAAAACCGGCCTCAAAGGTGAGATACCCGGCAAAGCCACCCCAGAAGGGAACAGTTTTGTCACCACCTTCTACTTTGCGAGATTCGCGGTACTCGTCGAGGTAGGTCCAGATAGTCTTTCCAGTGAGATCGTGACACTCTTTAAGAGCATCAGTGGTAACTTCAACGTAGTTATCATGAATGAAGTGGGTGAAATGGGAGGTGCTCTCATTTAAACAACCGAGCATGGAAAACCGACCAGGGCTTACGGCACTATCGAGGAAAATGAAACGTTTAGAGTCATCATTAGCACCGAGGAACTCAGCGAGAGTGAGAACGTTGAGATTAGGAATATTGATAGTGGTATAGGTGACCTTGCCAAGGGACTTATTGAAAGCGTGAGTGGAATAACGTTGAGAGATGCGTGGCCAGATATCAGAGCCAAGGAGTTCCAGAGCAACCTCAGGCTTGAAAGCGGAGCGGTTGGCCGCATTCCAGTCCTGGGCAAGCTTCCAAAAGTTCTGTAAAACCCTGAGACCTCCCTCATCGGTCAAGACGGACTCAGGATGGTATTGGACGGCCCAGAAGGGTTTGGAAGTATGGCAGACACCCATGCAAATGTGACCGTTATCTTCATCTTCAGACCAAGCCAACTCTTCGATGTCTCCGCCCTCCTTGAGGGTAATGTAGAGAGAATGATAACAGACGGCCTTGATATCAGGAAGCCCGGCAAAAATCTCCTTGCCGTTATGATGGACAACAGAGACCTGACCGTGTTTCACAGTCTTCAGGCGGTGTATTTGACCACCGTATTCAACACTCAAGCTCTGTTGTCCTAAGCAGACGCCAAAGATGGGAACTGTGTCGCCCTTGGCAACTTTCCAGAGGTCGCGGACGACACCGATATCGGATGGGATAGTTGGAGAACCCGGACCAGGACCAACAACAATTGCAGAAAATCTTCTAATGACTGGAAGAATCTGTTCAATTGTGTGAGAGTCATTCTTGATTACATGAAGGATGGAGTCTGGGACGGCCTTCTTGATCAATGCCGCAAGGCTGAAGAGCTCGTCAGAATGTGTTGTTGAAAACTGGGAGGACGCGACTTACTTGAATGCAAATGAACAATAAGAGTCAATCAAGAGAATATTGTGCTTTGTCGCGGTCATTTTTACAATTAAGTGGACTGTGTATGAGTAAGATGAAATTTGAGAAGGGATGATGAAATTGGCTGAGAGTAATTCTCGTGCATATTATACGAAAATTGTCCACTGTTTCTTCAGAGAACAATAATCCGGCGACTTTGCATTCACGATACGGGTAGTGTCGTAAACGACAGAGAGCACAGTGCAACTAGATCAACAGGCGTTGAAGTTCCTTGTCTTATCCCAAATTACCATCTTCCCACGATCAAAATCTTGATAAGATCATATCTCCATTTATAGGCTGCTTCTTTCTGCAATAATGCTACGGAACAAATAGTCTCTTTCAATCCCTGAGAAAAATGCCTTCTTAGGCCCTTTTTAATTATTATAAACTTTCAGGAGCTGGGGACGCTGGGCTGATGCTTACCTCTGTCAATCGCTTGCTCCCATTACCTGAGCGCTTCTTCTTCTTCAGAGTCATATAGATTTATTTCCCTCTGACATGAGTAATCATGTCTTCTCTGTTGTAATCTACTCCTCCTGGCATAATGCTAGCCATAATACTATGAATGATCATAGAATGTGAAGATTACTTCCTTTCAGGTGTCGTTTCACCTACAAAAGTCTTGATGCATTCGTCGATCTTTCAACTTACATTCATAAGACAAATATTCCGGCCCTTATCGACTTGTTAGTCATAAGCCACTGCACTTAGACATTTTTGACTGTGAATTGCAACTGTTACACTAGAAATTAAGCACATAATTAATGGTAATGAGGGAGTATGCCTTCGCAAATCTTAATTCCAGATTCAATTTCTTGCACGGACTCTGCTACCAAAAGTCATTCACCTCAGCATCAAATTCTACCTACATCACTATTCCTCAAAGTAGCTGCGACGAAGAATATTTTGGGCTTTTCCTATTCCATTGCGTCCATTGCTGAGTGCATTCTCCGTCTCCATGTTCGACGTCATTTATTGTTTCTTTCTTTGTTCTGTTAAAATTTCTCCTTAGCGACGTATGCAGAGGTATCCGAGACATCTGCATTTCCTGGTAAATAGATACATGTTCTTCTCGTATTTAAGGTGCTTCTCTGTAAGCCTAACGCCAGTCGTTTTCTGCCTGGCCTTATTCCGGCTTTATATTTAGAACTTGAGGACTTACCTGTGCATCTTCGCTGTAAAGCTGCAGCTGCAGCTATGGTGGGATAGCGGGTGCCAGCTTATCACTGTAGCCTCAATCAGAGATTGCTGGTGCTTTTTAATACACACTTAACGTTGTTGATAAAGAAATAGTTAGGTGACTACGGGACTAAATCACGTAGAAAATAACGACCTCAAGCCACCAATGAAGGCGTCGTCATATTTGAACAGAAAACATCTGATCGTGTCGGATATTCTGTTTTCAACAATACCTGTAGCCAACATAGTTAGCCTGGGATAGAACATTTTTTTCACAGTAGATACTCTGTATCAGAGACTCTGAAGTTGAGTAGAGATGTGAGGGCCATGTATTTCGGATTGTGATCGCGCCTTTGAGCAGAAGACCTGTGAGAAGCAGTACAGACAAGGGATCGAAAATGGGACGCAGGTGCAGCACTAGAGCACAACAGACCAATTCCTCGATGAAAAAAGAAGGTAAGATTTAAGTCGTAAATCAAGGGGCTACAGAGATGTTCGCCTCTAGTTTTACAAGGCTCTTGCTGGACCTCCCATACAGTCATAGATTGATGTCCCAGAGGCAAGTTGAGGCACGAAGCTGCTCCCAACTTCGTTACCGAGAGGGGTACTACCATCACCGAGTTTCGCCTACATAGAGTATATCAAGCAAGTTTTCAACTACGCAATCATTCCCAGCCAATCGATGAAACGTCAGCACTCCGTCAGGGGTTTGGACAATTGCACAGACCGATGCACAAACGGTATGGAATGAAATTTATCTCTACCTCAGAGCATCCAACGAGCGCCTTAGTAAGGAGACATAGTAACATGAATACCTTAATTGAAAAGAGTTTGATAGCTTTTGATTGAAGGCCTTATTCATCATCGCACGTTTCTAAGGACATCGAGTGGGTAAGCTATCCGTAAGAGGGAAGAATTGTGACGGTGTGCTAAAGAGGAGCGCTCAGGAGCAAGGGACGGCGCTAAGGACGTTTTGAATCTATTTTTAATCCTTTGTTTTTATCTCTTCCCCCATGTTCTTTATTATTGGTCTAGGGCTGTTCGACGAAAAAGATGTCACTATACGGGGCCTAGAAGTAATCATCATACGGAACCATCAGCTATGAACGCTAATCATCCTCAAGGCGATAAAAAACTCAAGCAGGGTCTACCTGGAAGCTTACACGAGCATCCTCATGGTCAAGAAGGAACGTCTGGTTGGTTTGATCCTTACACCTTCTCATCAGTGTCATCCATGACGCTGTACCCAAGGAAGCTTTCTACGGAAGATCCATAATACTTGCCGATCGTGACATGGTTGAGACCCGAAGTGACGAGATCCTTCAAAATGCTGACAAGGAGGACGTAACGTTACTTGTCGTTGGTGATCCCTTCGGGTAAGCTGATTTCTATCTATCTCAATACTCATATAAACCAATAATAATTGATCTTCTTCTCCGTGTAATCAACACACACATATACCCGTTTTTTGCTTGGGCATTCCCATATCATTCCTACGTCATCACACGATCTCATTCAATCACTCAAATCAGTGCGACTACACATACAGACATAATTCTACGCGCGCGTTCTCTTGATATTCCTGTCCGCGTCATTCATAATGCTTCGATCATGAATGCTGTTGGCGCATGTGGTTTGCAGTTGTACAATTTTGGCCAGACCGTTTCTCTCGTGTTCTTCACGGAAAATTGGAAACCCGACAGCTTCTACGATAGGATCAAAGAAAACGCGGACCTTGGAATGCACACTCTTGTTCTCTTGGACATCAAAGTCAAAGAGCAAAGCGAGGAAAATTTAGCGCGGTCAGTTCTTGCATTCATATTTAGATTGGGGAACTTAATTATCATGCAGTGGGCGTAAAATCTATGAGCCACCAAGATACATGTCCATTCCTCTCGCTGTCTCACAGCTCATCGAGGTCGAAAAGTCTCGGGATTTAGGGACTCTGTCACCAGACAATACACTTGCAATTGCAGTCTCTCAAATTGGAGGAGGAAACGGTCATGAGCGCATCGTCGCGGGAACTCTTACCGAACTCTCACAACAGCCATCTGAGAAATTCGGTGAACCACTTCATAGTCTTGTCATTGCCGGAAAACGTCTTCATCACCTAGAGGTTGAGTATGCCGAAGATTTTTCTGTTAACAAAGAGAACTGGAGGAAAGTAGCTAAGGATGTATATGGCTGTGCTCTAAATTAGTGATTTGTCTGTTAAAGTAGCCGATCCTGATTGATTTAGCTAAGACGACATCGGGGAGGTCACTTCTACTGGCCAGTCAGATCTTATTATGATATGCTTGAGTACTTTCAATTGGTGAAGCAATTCCGACCAGATTTCAGTGTCATTTCTTTCGCTCAAGTGGAGTCCAATATCGGACTCTACTAGGTTTCTGATGCTTCAACTAGTGTATACGAAAAAAAAGATTGCTCGTATCCGCAAAAAAGTCAAACTGCTGCAAACGTTTCCAAGGAGTAAAATTAAAATCAAGGTGCGGCATGTCCAGGCCACCTGGGAAATCAATTAGCTGTAACCCATGGAGGGTACCAGAAGTCATACCTGGGGTAGAGAGAACATTCACGAACAGTATACCTGTTGGCAAGCCAAGCCAGAAATCGCTGATTGGCGATAGATCAGCTACAATGCAATGAACCGTGAGAAAGGGCACCGACCTCAACTCCAAGTCCGTATCCGCCGTGTTCTGTAGTTCCATACTTGCGCTGATCCGTATACCAGTAATAAGGAGTTGGATCAATTCCTTCTTTCTTGTAGGCCTCCAGCAGTGTCTGTTCATCTGAGATCCTCATGGATCCACCAACAATCTCACCGACATTGGGCATTAATAGGTCGCAACTCTCAGTAAAAGTCAAAGTATCCCCATCCTTCTTTGGCATCCTCTGCATGTAGAATGCCTTCAACTCCGCAGGAAAACCATATAAGAACACCGGTTTGCCAATTATATCAGTCATTTGACGTTCAGCAGCCTCAGCGATGTCATCGCCAATTTTATGTTCAACCATCTTGACTTGACCAGATTCATCTTTGATGGGGTTGCCTGCAGCATCCTCTTCTGAGTGTCTTATGCCGTGATTGTTGAGCCAGTCGATTGCTTCGACGTAGCTCAGGCGCATGAAAGGGCGGGATGGGGCTTCAAAGGAAGGATTGAGAGACTTGATGAGTCCGGCGGAAGTGGGGTTAGCGAGAAGGATGTCGACGGTTTTGCAGATCTAGAGTTGGTTGAGTAGTGTGTTGGAAATCAGCCGATTCAGAAGAGACATACGATTTCTTCGATGTGCGACATAAGATCGTAGAAGTCGATGAACGCCAACTCTGCTTCAAGGTGGGTGTACTCGCTCAAATGACGTCGTGTATGACTATGAAATTCAGAACAATCTACTTGTTAAAGGAAGCATGATACAGACCTATTTTCAGCGCGAAAGCTCTCTTGTACACAGAATACGTCGCCTAAGCTAGGTAAACACGTCTCGAGGTATAGCTGGGAGCTCTGAGTGAGAAAAGCTGGTTGACCGTAGTAATCCAGTTTAAATAGCGTAGCACCGCCTTCGACTTGAGTCTGAACAAGACATGGTGTTGTCACTTCGAGGAGATTTTCCAAGGTAAAGGCCTCACGGAAGGCGGAGAGGAGGTGAGAGCGAAGGCGGAGGACACCAGATGCATTTTCTCCGCGAAGGACTAGATGACGAAGATCAGCTTGGATGGAAGGATCAGATTTCTGTGATGTAAGAGTTGAGTCATTGGTAGGGTATCAAGGAACAATGGCGACGGTACCTCATTCAAACGATTTGTAAATGCGTCCTCTGCTGCTGGAGCGGCTCCAAGAACTCTCCAGTAGTCGACGATAAGTTCATGGCCATCTGGAGCCGATTTTCCGTCTGGTACCTGTTGCAATTTGCCCACTAATTCAACTGTCGACTCGATCGTGAGAGTTAGAGCTTCAAATGTTTGCGCCTGATAAACGGAGTCAGTGATTGAGAGACTGAACAGGATGAATTTACGAACTACACGACCGGAGAGAACAGATTGCAGGTAACCCGTGCCATCGCGAAGTACAATGAAGATTATTCCCTTTTGGTCTCGAAGACGGTGTACCCATCCGAAAACGCGTACACGCTGGTCACGGCGCTCAGTCAGTTGAGATATTTTGGCCTGGTAACAATAAAGATATCAGCAGATATAGGCAAAAGTTACGAATCACTTACTCTTAAAGCTTTCGGAAGCGTTTGATCTTCTTCAAGTATAATCCTCTTACTTTCTTCTAACAATTTCTCTCTTTTCTCCTTGTCTTCCACCGATTTTTGAACCTCCTTAGTAGTGAGCTCCTCTGCCTTCTTCCTCTTCTTTTCTAACCCATCAGCAGTCTTCCGCGCCTTCTTCAAAGCAGACTGTGTCGGTTCTTGGTACTCATCAGTAGATCCTTTTCGAATAAGAACCGTAACGGTATTGGCAGGGTTAGCGAACAAGGCAAAACCCAGGGTCAGGAAGGGTGAGGTTTGAGAACCGTCACCGACAGTATCCGAACCTTGAGATTCGTCTACGTATATTGTCGACATTGAGTGGAGTGCTAGCAGATCGCAGGCACGATGAAATGAGTCGGACCGGATATTTACTATCTAGAGATGATCGTTCTAAACTTAGCTTCCTTAATATTTGATCGCTAAATATAAATATTATGTTATCTATTTTGATATACGGCAAGTGAATAGGCATTGATGGGGTAGTGGTAACCTGGGTCGTTGCCATTGTGGTGTTCCGACCCGCCGGGGGTTCGATTCCCCCTTAATGCAATACTTTTTCCACTCCTTTATCATCAACTAATTCAGTTATACAGCATTTTATAACGCACGGGCATTCGGAATAAGCGTAACCTATCAAAGTTTCTCTCAGCGCCGTTTTTACTACAGTCGCAAGGACTTTGTGATTATCAGCAATCACACAACTAAAAAAGCTTGTCCTTGCAAACTGAACAACAGTCATTGAATTTGCAGACAATCATGCAATTATGACATCTCAAGAGTTGGGGAAGTCCTCAATCAACTCCGAGCTAAAGGTTCAAGCAAGTTTATAGTGGTATTCACATCTAAGATAAATTATTGCTCTTCAATCATCTCCAAGATTCCACACTAGAAGCCTTCAGCTCAGATGAATCTCAACACCGCAGCCAAACACCAAGAACAGAATACCGTTTACAAAGGTCGAATTCGAAGGGGTTTTATTTCAAGCTGAATGATGAGTCGATTTCCCACAATATTGCGGAAGTCATATGGACAACCGTTCTCGGCAACTGCGGTCCGCAGCCTCATGTCGAACTGAACAATTACGGCTTCTCGTTCCTCAGGAAATGTCCACTGACCCTCACCTGTACGACTACGGCGGAGTCAACCCTCCACCCCCTTACGGAACGACAAGCCAGCATTACTACGGTCATTCCAGACACTCCCGTGTCCACGTCTCTTACCTTCGTCCAAGGGTTATCCACTCCCAATATTCGAGCAGGACAATGGTGATCAGCCAGCGGCCTCATTGCCGCTCTTCAAGGCCCTGACAGTTGCGATCTTGGTCTGGATTCTGTTTGGAAGTCTATTGAGGCACTTGTGGCACTCCCGATATAAGTATGGCTCAAGGCCTCATGTACGTTATATAGTTCTCAGTACTCTGCTCTCATCAGTAAATTTAGGTAATAGTGGAGTATTGAGCCTGGTGACCCAAATATGGACTATCCATTGCCACCTGGTGTAGATCTGCTGGCATGCGACGAGCCATTGATTGATGGTCCCGGACCGAGCATAACATCTTTTGAGATTGCCTTGCCCTCAGAAACGCTCCTTTTGCTGTCTGCGGGTGCATGGCTTTCTGGTTCTGTCAGAGTGACTACCTCCACCAGCACCGATTCCATCAGATTCTCCATCACGACAAAAGTGATAGGATGGCGTTGGACCAATACGGCGAATACAATTGTCTGTTCTCTGAAACGGAACGAGGGAGAATCTGGTGTCGGCATATTTGTAAGCGCTCTGTGTTGGATTTTCTCTTCTGGCTTGCTGATTTCTAGAGCCTAGAACCCAACGATACCTGAACCATCTCATCTTCAAGTCCAATACGATGTTCTTATTGAGCTTCCTGAAGACTCTCCTTTCATCAATCGATTTGAAACGCACGTGGTCAACACTCAACAATATTTCGACGATCTTCAAGGAAAAATATTCTTCGAGCATCTGAACCTGCACGGTTTCAATGGTGGTATCAGAGCCCAGGTAAGCATATGGCATTTTGTAGGATTATCAAGTGCTGAAACATTGTCTAGTCGCTTGGTGCATGCGTGGCGAATCTTCAAACTTCAAACAGTGTAATCGAGGGTAGCTTCAACGCGTCTGATGAGCTTGTCATCGCCACCTCCAATTCCCATGTCGACATCGACGTCGACTTCAACCAACTAAGGTCGTCCCAGGCAAAATTATCCATAATCACCGATAACGGGTCTGTCCTATCTTTCGTAATCTTTAAAATCTGCTTGACGGTAAACTCTAGCCTTCTCAGAGCCGACATCAAGCTTCACGATTTGAGAATAACGCAGCCATCTGAAACTAGTTCTAGTTTCTCTGTCTTGACTCATACATCGAACAGTCCTCTAGATGTTGCATTCAGAGATGCTCCCATAGATTCGCTCTTAGCCTATCGAGGCTCTACTTCGAATTCCCCGGCAAATGTCTTGCTGCACCCAACGTTCCAAGGGCATTTTACTTTGGCTACACACTCGGCATGGCTGAGCCCGATCATCCGTCAACATCAGGTTGATGATCCTGCTGGAAAGGGTAGAAATCGTTTCGTGAGCTACAGGAATCTTCATGGATACGTTATGGGTGATATTGTATGGGGAAACACAGATGGGGAGAAGGGAGAAGTTGATTTAGCCACATCGAATGCAAGGCTCACGCTTGATTTTTGAAATCTCGTTGTAATTATATGAAAACCTGTTTGACGATGTCATCGAATCATCATAACCAATCATGATTTTGATTAACTTATAGGGACACATAAAAATTAGTCAGCCCTGGACCCATTCTGCTTCCCATCACCTTGTAAAGTTCGCTGGACCCCTCCATAGTACTGGGTACTGGATAACAAAAGAAGACGACAGTGTTAGTATGAGAGGCTTACCAAGCACCCTCAACTCGAGTAGTCGAAGAGTCATAGATGGCCGAACTTGAACATGTACTTGTAAATTCCAAATTTTATAGCAATGCAAGTAAATAACAGAATACTAGACTCAAGATCATGGTGACGTCAACTTTACACGATATTTTCATTTCCCTTCGCGTCAAATGAGGACAATAGATCTACAATCGACACCAAGACTTACCATTGACATGGGAGCTGCTTTGGGAAGAAGCAGTACTTGATCCCAGAAGGCGTTGAATGACCTTTAAAACTGCGTCCCTCATCTTCAGAGGGAGAGGCTGCATCCTATCAGCCTCTGGGAGCATGAACCTTAATAACTCCTGTCGAGCCGCGCTGATTTTTAGTGAAGACTTGAGACCCAAAGCCTCACCCTCCTTCTCTGTAAGTGACTCGCGGCGTGTGAGTAATTTGTCGTAAAGAGGCTCGAGGTATGTTGTCTCGGCATTATACTTCTGGTAAAAAACGATTTGTTCCACTAGTGACATTGATGAGAGTCGTTCGGAAACATTAAGCTCCCTGAAAGCCAATGCTTTGACTTCTGGGAAAGACCACTGATTGGCGAGACGTAATATCGTCGTCCATGATTCGAGCGACTTGTTGAAGTTTGTAAACTTCCTGTCTGGACATTAGCCTCAAACAAAGACTAGTATTAGCTGCTGCGTACGGGTTGTCGAAGATCGAGCATAGTTCGGCAAAGTCGTCTGGGCTTACATTTCGTGCGGTTCTATTACAATGGTGTGTTTAGCACTAACATCCGAATTAGCGCTGTCATGCTTGGTACGGTTCATGGCATCATTCTTTGCTGTGTCCCCTGCTAGGCGATCTCGGAACACTGGTGATTCTCTGGTGAAAAAATATGAGGGTTGACAAAAGCAAGTATCCGCCACCTTCAGGATTCAAATCAATACTCATGTCAATAATCAGAGTGAAATCTTACAATTATTGTGAGATCCATGCCAGTGTGATGATATAATGGGTGTTTTTTAACATTCGTGAGCATTCTATTCATCTGGGTGGTAGAAGCTGACATCGTGGTTGTAATTTGGGGCAAGCCTTCAATACTAGAGACAATACACCTTCCTTAAGGGACTAACTGTCACTTGCACTTGTGTGGCAACAACGCAACGGTTAAATCCGAGCTTAACAGCACTTTTTTGTCACATGCAAATTAGGAAGTTATTCCATAGGCTGACATATTTACGAATATGTCGCGTGCCTCCCTCAATTGATTCACCATCAGAATTTGTTCAGAAATCTAGAAGATGCCGAGACACGGGTATTGCCCCATGACCTCCATAACAGAATACCATATTTCTGACTACGTGAGAAGTTCAAATTGTTATACCCCATTGGAGAGTAATAAGTATGGCAAGAAGGCCCAAAAAAACTACGAGAGTCTACATAGACTACGCCCAAGCACCAGGAAGTTGAAGGAAATTGTCAAGAAATGATTTGCTGACTAGTACGTACTCTAGTTCTAGACTTGATCTTATGCATTGACAGCGGCCTTCCCCTTGCAAGCCATGTGATTCTGATGGAGGGCTGAGGTCAATCTGAGTCATTATACATGGGACCGACAGCGAAGAACGGTGTTTACCTTGATTAGAAGAGCTTGCCTTGAGCTCATCGGACTTTTCTTCAAGTTGAGGACTATTCATGTGTCTTCCTCTCTTTTCAACCCTGGTCTGAACGCAGCGAGGATCGAACTGACAATTGATTGATCAAAACTTTATCTGTCGAAACTGAAAACAAATAACGACTGTACCTCATGGTGCAGCAGACAATGGCGCTTTTGTGTATCTATTATCGAAGATATGTCTTGCGTAAGATTCAATCTATCCCTGATCTGATCTCGAATCCACGTTTTTGGAACATCAGCAACTGCAGCGCTAAGAGTCACATCAGTCGCTTCAGTTTTACCTTCCCCTTTCAGTAAAGATTCCCGAACTTGCGAGATAGGAGCGACGAGATCAAATCCAAGGCGAACAGACTCTTCAAGAGATAGGGATGCCTCGCGAGTGCAGAGTTCAACATAGAGAGGCAGCAGATGCTCAAAGGAGACCGAACAGTTGGTGTAGAGAACGATTCTGTCCACAAGTGGTAGAGACAAATGGTTCAGGTTGTGGAGAGCGAGTGCGTGTATCCTTGGAAAATCCCATCTACCCGGGGAGGACATTGAGAGTACTGAACTCCAAATTGGTGATGTTGCATTGTACATATATGTCCTGCAGATAATGAGTCACTAGACCGTTCACAATATGCGTACATACGGATCATAAAATATCCACAGGAACTGCGAGAATTCTTCAACCGAGGTATTTTTCACAGGTATCGCTGTATGATCTGTCCTCCCGTCGTGAGAAGAAGTCCTTGCACATTCTATCCCTGCCATTTGCTCTCGGAACCGTGGCGATTCACGAGTAAAAAAGTAGCTATGTACACGGAAAATAGTTTGTTCAACCTGATGAAGAGATAAATGGCATTCTATTAAGGCGGCAGAGATAATCTGCACCTGAAAATGGAGGTCCCCGTTGGGTAGATAGTAGTCCGGATGGAGAGATAAGCCCTTCATTGAGTTCAGCATGGAGAATCTAGTTGCGGACACGATTTGGTGGGTTGGGATTCACAAGTAAGCGGTTGTCTTCATGAGTGTATTCATAGTGGCTATCTAAACAGCGCGTGTCGAGGAAGAAGTACAAGCAACGCTTCCTAAGCTACTAACTTCTGAGAATAGGTCTTCAGTTGCCGTTCAAGGATGTAGAATTTCCAGTAATTTCTAGAGAGCTGCGTTCGCTGAAAATCCATCTCCTTCTGTTCCAATTGTCAGGGATCCTCTCACACACAGACCAGACGATCATCCACCACCGGCAGCAATTGCATGTTGTTCTTGAAAACTCGTATCCATGGAGCATCAAGAATGAGGCCACATTGATCCCAAAAGGGAACAAAAAAAAGGACACCACGTAATCGTGTGGATTCAGAATTTATTAACCGCAACAGTCGTCTAAACAGGATAGAACAATGGTATAATTAGAAGTCAAGGTGATCGATGATTGTGTCAAGTTCTCCAGCTGGAGAAAATTAGAAGAGAGGACAGCAGTTGGCAGGGACAATAACAGAGAAGTACTCATCTGTGATAACGATTGTCATGACTCAAGTGTTGAATAAATCATGCTTTTGACACTCTGAATGAACATCATCAAATTCTCATCAAGATTTATGCATTCATGTTTTGCAACATATACTCATTTAATTAACAATTTGTGGTAATTAGGTAATTCATATAGGATTCACCGGTGCGGTGCAATTGATGAAGCGGTTACTCTTTTAGAAGAACAGCTGTTATTTTTAGTTCGCATCCATCTTCTCCGACTCAATGATCGGGCTGAACATTTCTTTGTAGGTGTTGTACTCTCACACCTGAAATCATGACTGATTTCCCCTTCTAAAAACCAATAAGTCAACAATGATGGATGTCCATTCAATCATGTACGTAAAGACTATAAAGGCTTATGATGACAATTTTTCCATTCTGCATCTCACCAAATGCTACCCTCAACAACACTTTCAGATGATCCATCATGTGTTGGGGTCGGACTGTCCAACCCACAAATGTCTCAAAGCGGACGTAAAATGCTTGACCTTGTGAACCGCCTTCACTCCACGGGGTAAAATGTCCGTTCATATTTTCGTACCAAACTACTGACTGTCTGTGTTGTACATTTGACAGTGTGCAAGTCGATATTGATCTACCCCAGATTGCGGTAATCGGGTCTCAGAGTGCTGGAAAATCCTCCCTCATTGAATCTATCTCCGGTATCACGCTGCCTCGGGCCGCAGGCACTTGTACTCGGTAGGTTCCAGAAGCCTGTTGCCACTGGACCACTGACTGAGGTATCTCCAGGTGTCCAACAGAGTGTCGCCTGGCGCACTCTGACACACAATGGAAGTGTACTGTGTCACTTCGTTTCTCAACCGATGCTGGTGGCGCACCCCTTGGTCAGACCCGCAATGAAAATTTCGGACCTCCAATCTACAAAAAGAGCGAGGTTGAAGATCGCATCCGCCGCGCTCAACGCGCTATTCTGAATCCATCTAAACCTGTCAAAAATTTCTTGAATGACGACGAGGACGTGTCCGTTGGAAAGACTGAGCTCAGCTTCTCTCATAACTGCGTATCGCTTCAAATCAGCGGCCCTGATGTCGCTGATCTGTCATTTTGTGACCTCCCAGGTACAGTACGCCTTGTTTTGCATTGACGGCTACAGCTCACCCCCAAGACATGAAGGTCTAATTGCAAGTGTTGGACTTGGCGGTAACGCAAATGACATCAAGTTAGTGGAGAGCCTCGTTACGTCCTACATTAAAAAGCCGAGCTGCATCATACTGCTCACTGTCGCCTGCGAAAGTGGGTTTGCTTTTCTTGAATGCTTATCGATAGCCATTTCCTGATTTTCTTATTATAGCTGATTTCGAAAATCAAGGCGCTCACCAAATAGCTAAGGCCTATGACCCACAGGGTAAGCGTACTATCGGTAAGTTTTATTTCCGTGCCAATTCTTGTCGTCTTCAATCATCTCTGTCAGGCGTTTTGACCAAGCCAGACCGCATTCCGCAAGGTGAAGAGGAAGAATGGTTGAGGTTCATCAAGAACTCCAAGGAGCCTCTTGACAATAATTGGTACTGTGTGAAGCAACCAAGTTCAAGCGACTTGAAACAAAACTGGACTTGGCAAGAGGCACGTCAGAAGGAGAGCGAATTTTTTTCTATGACTGCCCCATGGCATGAGCTCGAGCCCATGTACCAGAAGTACCTGCGTACTTCAAACCTCGTCGGACGTCTCAGTTCTATCCTTTCTGATCTAATAACAAAACGGTACTTCCACCAGTGCCAGTCCTATTTTATATTCTCACATTTGGATCGCTTCCTTCAGTCTTCCCGAGATTCAGGACGAGCTTGAAAAGTCAATTTATTCCACTCACGAAGCACTTCTGCGACTTCCACGGGAGCCATCTAAATATCCGGTGAACGAGGTCGCTAACCTACTCCACCAGTTTGTGGCAGACTTGGGACGACAGATTGCTGGTGTCCCCGATGAAAAGGGCCTTATTCAGTCCTTTCGACCTGCCCAGGAATGTTTTCGTAGAGAAATACGGTCGACGGCGCCCCTATTCAGGCCATATGAAAGGAAGTTTTCCCTTTCTTGGGAAATGCCACGAGCCACTTTTTTGGACCATGAAAGTGATATGTCTGAAAATGAAGATGATGTATACGAAAACGACAATGACAAACATGATATCAGGCAACAAAAAGGGCGCATTGTATTTGTTGATGAAGTTTTTGAACGGGCTCAATGGTGTGGAATCATGTGTTTGTACACAATTTACGGTTGATCCCCAATTTTTCAGCTTCCGTACTCGCGAGCTGCCCGGAACTTACCCATTCATTGTTCAGCAATCCTACATAAATGAATGTGTTGGAAAGTGGCGGGAGCCTGCTCAGTTCCTTTGCAAAAGCATATACAACACACTCTCAGTTCACTTAAAACAGATAATTCACAAACATTTTGCGCACTTCGGTCATGGAATGCTAGAGCATCGAATTCGGTATATATTCTCCAGATGGATTCCCTCTGTTCTAATTGCAATTCATAGTGTTCTTATGCAGGATCACCTGAAGTCCTGCTTCGCTAGAACAGAGCAGAAGATCAACTGGTTAGTCGACCTAGAAGATACACCGTTTTCTCTCAACACCCACTACCTCTATGACTACAAATCAAAATTCCTAACATTTTACCGAGGCATACGTAATAAGGGCAATTATAAGGATATCATGGTCCAGATAGACGCCTACATACCTTCGTCTTCATCACACAACAATCATAAGAATGCTTCAAGTTCCTATGGCATCTCAAAGGTGATGAGCGGTCTCGCCGAAATCGGCCTGATTGGTGTCCAGGCTAGGGACCTTGCGAAGCTTTTCAAGATTGATGATATGGAGCCAGCTCTAGAAATCATGGCTGATGTCCGCGCTTATTTTCAAGGTACATCCTCTAATTGTGACATTCCGTGAAATTCACTGACGCTCGTACTAGTTGCCTATAAGCGTTTTTCCGACAATATTCCCATGGCAATAGACCGGGAGCTTGTTTATGGTGTTGAGCGAGATACGCTTCCGCTTCTTCGAAATGGACTTGGTCTTAATTCCATCGATGCACACAACATTTGTAAGGAGTTTGCGCAGGAGAGTCCCTCTGTTGCTGGTAAGCGTGAGGAACTGGTCAAGAAATTACAGCGGCTAGAGGAAGCATCCCAGCAGTTGCTGCAGGTTGGTGGAGGTTGATCTTTCGAGAAACTCTGTACATGTTTCTATCTTATCGTCTTTTCTGCTTTCTGGTATCCTGCGTCACCTCGTATCCCAGAATTATGACTGTTCATTTTCATATCAGTATCCAATTACCGAACTTTCGAACTTTGACACCGAGACCATTGAACACATATATGAGTATTTATTAGTGATACAAAATTGTTGACTAAGTACCTGGGCTAAGTCGTTGGGCACTGTAATTCGACTCATGGAAGTGACTTTATGCTACAAGGAATTACGAATGGATGGATGATGGATCGATGGATCAGGCAATGAGCCACTATTCTGGGTCCCAGTCGAGCACAGGAATCCGTCTGGACCTCAGGTGCATCTTCTCTTGTGTATATCTCTGATTACTTAATTTGGTCGTTTCCGTCTGGACCTCAGTCCGACATCTATTTTAGCATCCTGAGGACTTACCTGCACATCTTGGCTGTGAAGGACGTCTAATTTCCTAGACCATTTCCTGTGCCTACAGCCGCCAAGTCTCTATTGAAGTGATTGCAATGAATTTTTTCTCCTTATCAGGTGTCCCTGTTAAGTTACGGCCTTAGTGTATGTGGGCAAGGGGGTCACAACCTGCTTTCGTAGATATACAGCCATGTAGTGAAGATGAGGTGCAACAGTTGAAGCCTCACATGAAGGTGAGGAAAAGTGCAAGGAAAAAGACAATGTCAGCTGAATGGTTCGATGGTTCGATTGCAAGCAGGAAGACGGAGTAACACCGATAAGACAATCCCTTACCTCAACTCTGAATACTTGGCAAAATCAAAACATGGTATTTCCAGACACAGGACACGCTGACTCCTTCTTATCCCTCGTTATAAAGAAGTATGAAGAGAGAAGAGTATTCTATGTTCACCTCAGCAGATAATCTCGCACAATGATATGACCTTTACATGTGTTTAAGAAGTCTAATCTTCTCTTTGCATTGCATAACCAAGGAGAACGAACATATCCGACGGACGTTTTAGATTGTATTTCAACCACGTGTTTGACAAGGGACCGTGACAGCCTCTGTTAGGCCACTCCAATTCGTGCAAGTGCTTGCACTGCCATCAAATATTTCAGATCCACCTACACGTCATGTTGCCTCATTCTTGCCTCTCAAGGAGCCCAAGAGGCAGCACAACCCTGGCCAATGCGGTTATTGGCGAGGAGAGGATGTGGGGATTGTATACATGCTTCGAGGTACTCTAGCGTCTGGTAACATGAAGTCCGTCTGAAAGATGGTGAATGGGCTACTGGAGCGTGAAGATCAAGCCACCACGGCAGCGGCACGCACTGGGAGGGGACAGATACAACTCTAAGTTGTCTTCTACAGGCGTCCAGCAGGCATCTCGAAGCAGATGACATAGACTGGGACAGGGCCAAAAGGAAAGGAATAGGGATATCTCGTGGACCGGTACAGAATCGTGAAGTAGTCCAGGACCATGAAGCATCAAACGAAAGCCTCGGATAAGGTCCCTTCGAGTAGGGTCAACTTGCCGCTGATTTGCAGTCTGTTTGATCAAAGAGCAGGATGAAAAGCGTTGATGAGGCAAACGGTAATTTATTAGATGAAGAATACCGTTGAAATCTTAGGGCTGGCTTCTAAGCGAGGCTGCCGAATCACCACGTACTTGACACCTTTTTGTTATGCCTCATTCACGACTTGAGTGTCCATATAGTTGAACCTTGTCCAGTCGTTGCCCAGTCGTTCAGAACAAACGAATTTTTTCACGCGGTCGCCCCAATACTGGTTATGTAACCGGTACATCAAAATTAGTGACTCAAGGTGGCTGACTATTTGTCACAGTCGTATTACTGAGTCATCGACACTTGGAGTCGAATGTGAGGTTGCAAAGAACAAGGATGCCTTCACGCAGTGATCAAGCATGCACAGCCCAGAGACATGAGATGTGGTAGAGCGTGGGACTCTATAATACTCTAGTCCAACTCAGACCCTTAATCCAGTTGGCCGTGGCGCACAGAACTCAACAATGGTGATCACACTCCCTGCCAAGGCAGATGATATCCTAGTTCTGCCGAGTGATGGATGCGGCTATAATTAGATTTGAGAAGACGCTGCCGCTGGAGATATTCCCGGAAAGTCCTAGCCGCGAACAATAATCTATCGAGCAATGCGCTAAAGTTTGATGCTGGATATTTTTGGCCTTCATCAATGGTTCTCTGACAATTTAGCAGCTTCAAGAACTGTTATCCAGATATTTGTTTCCAGCACAACGGGTCATACTCGATTCGGGTATTCAAATTTTGGAACACCTCATACAGGAGAACGATGAGGAGGCTCGGAAGACAATGTTCATACGGATGCGTGGGGTCGCCTTTCAAAGGAAACAAATCTAATAGTCTAATAGTGCTCTGTGGAACACCAGATGTAATGAGCAAAGATAGCTGACTGCACAAAGATAATGGCTACCCAGCTAGCCAAAGGAGAATGTCGAGGGGGAGCACTTGTTGCAGATCCTACGTTTACAGCTTCTCCGTGCTCCTGATATAACTAGACATGATCAAATTCCCATACATTCAGTGAGGCAGTAGCAGCTGTTAATTTTCTTTGTGTCCACCATCGGCTGGGAATGTTGCTTCGTACTCACACTACCCATAATATCAATGGCAAACCCGGATGAAACTGCTAATATTACACCATCTATCCGGTGAGTGCTACTCTGTCTCATTGGCTCGATATATCAGTAGGCTCAAGTGGTTGCATTCAGAACACATACAGGAGTATCTACTGGGCTGCTGCTGGGCTGGTGATATTTAAAAGCTGGTAGTCTTATTACAGATGCATGCATGATCGATTGGAAATCAGCGATGATTTCGGACATTCCCGAGATAATCTCGTGACGTGGCGCGCCCCTCAATAGCTGAGTTCGAAATCTTTCACTACTTGCTCATGCAGCTCTCAATCTATAAAGCAAGGGTTACGGTGCCACTACATTCATGTCCTTCACATGTCCTACTCGTTCAGTCAGATTTGTACCCTTCCTCCTATACCAGAGCTGTTGGATCCCAACTTTCTCTGGGTTCTTCTCCCTTCAGAGGATAGACAACATTCACTAGACCAGCTTACCTCCAAACCTTCAGAATACCTCGCTGCCTCGGTCAACAGCGATGCCACTGGCTTCAGATCATCTTGTTATGATGCGTTTCGGGGTCTCGACGCCAGATTGCCAAAATCATTCCATCGACTTGACACGTTGTTGCAGGCCTCCTGGTTAGAGAGCCCAGAAACAACATTGAAGATCATATGGCATATCAGGAGTATCCGTGATGGAAAAGGCCAGAAGGAGCTGTTCTATCGGTACGCCCTATTCATCAAGTTTGCTCAAAAGGCTCTTATCTGAAGTAACACAGAGCGTTTGGTTGGTTGTATGACCACCATCCTCGTACCGCGATATCAAACCTTTTTATGGTCGTTGCTCCTGTTTGTGTGGCTTCTAGGGATAAACCTGTGGCACATGGATATTGGAAAGACCTTCTCAACATCCTTGTGCTAGTGACTTGCGATGAACTTTGGGATTTCGATTCACGTCCCAGCAATGTTCATCGCACTTATACGCCAAGAAATTCTTCCAAACCAGTGTTGAATGACGAGCTGATATCTAAAGAGCAAGTTGGAAACGTCAGGAAGGAGAAGCAGCGCCAAAATCATCGGAGACTATTAGAGAAACTCGTGAATGACAAGTACCGTGCTCTATATACTGCGATTGCTAGACTATTTGCTGAACACCTCCGAAAAGATATCAAACTCCTGGATCAAATAAACTCATTGAGCCCTCACTCCGAAGATCAAATCTTGGCTCTTTTTCGAGACATCTCTCTTGCCGGTAAATGGGCCCCTACTCCTGGAGGATCCCATGATCGAACGACGAACATAGTCACTGCGATATGTCAGCTTCTCTTTTCACTAGGGGAAAACACTGGTTCCAATGCAATTGGACCCTTACCGTCTGCCGCACCTCATCCCGTTTCCACTGATCCTGAAAACTGCGCCATCTATCGTGAATATTACCAGCACTGGATCCTCACACCTCTCCGTGAGGCTTTAGGATGCCCCGAGCCTCTGATGTCGGCAGGCAAGTGGACAGACATTCAATATATCTGTGTCCCTTCTGTCTGTATGAGGCGCAACAAAACTCATTTTATGCGTCATGATCCCGAGGGATATCAGCTGTATCTTGCCTACATCCAGAGCAAGAAGGACAGCTTGTTAGGCATCTCTTTGACGCCTGTCGAGCTCGTAGCGAAAACCATTGAAACCCACAAAGTCTGGAATTTAGCACAAAAGGAGCAGTTTCCGAAGGTAGCTCGTTTTAAGCAAAATTTTGCGGAGAAGCAGTTACGAACCGTGGATGTCCGATGGAAGGCACTCATCTCCCGCCTTAGAGATTACGGTGGTTTTGAGGACACATTGGCTGTATATGGTATATCGGACTCGATGACATCGATACCAGAATACGACCAAAACAATGTGCATCCCATATACCCCAGTATTGCCCTCTCTCTCATATTAGCGTCTATCACTAAACCTCCTTTTGATGCTGGTTTCATCGCCTTCTTAGAACATCTGACGCTTGCTCGTCCTCAAGGATTGGAGGAGAAGGACCTGGTTGATCTGGTGAATGATCTATTGGCTATCGAGCCAGGTGGTAGCATCAATCTCCAAGATGTCCTCCTGAGTATCATACTCCCTCTCGCAAAGGAACATCAAGTTACAAATGATGATATGATCAAACGGATTCTTGTACTTTCGGATCGGCGATTTGACGACTTGGCGGGGACTCTCATTGGTCCCTGGTGGTTGAACCAAACCTCAGAGATCGAGAAGGAGAATAGATGGCGTATCACTTACGATCGAATTGAGCGGGCTTTTCAAGATGCTGGTTACGATGTCCCTGAAATCATATTCTGAGAGCTTTCTGGCAACAATTCGGTGAGACAGACGGTGGAGGTGGAAATCGAGAGGAGAGGAGTGACTCTGATGACTGGGTACTCGTCGGAAATGGTAAGATCGCTTTTAGGGGATGTTATACAAGAGGATTGGCTAGACATGTCGGAAGATGAGGAAACAGAAGAGGACGAGGAGGAGACCTCGCCGTTAGATGTAATGAAAAAGGCACTAGACAAGAAGTCATACGATGGATTGGTGGTTCTGGACTGATGTTCGATCGCTTTTCCCCTCTGTTTTGTTTGTAAAGCTGACTATGTACAAATGTCGATGAGGTTAAATGTATTCGGAACGACTTTTCCAGAGAATTTTTTCTCATCTCTAATAAGACGTGCATAGAAAACCTAAATCATGATCCATGACAGCCATTCCATTGGTCATCCACGCCAGAGGCACGGACATTCTGATGTCAAGTGACCTGACAGTCTCAGAGTTATAGCTATGCAGATTGGGAGCTTTGAAGACAAGAATTCTAAGAGAGCAGGAACGAAGTTTTCTTTGAACACTGCCATAAACGACTTGCCCTTGGCAGACCCTGTAGGTGTGAGACCTTTTCGGATGAGCAAAAACAATTCAGAGCTGTGTAATTTATTTCCAGAGCTGTTGAATTGAATTTTTCTGTTTTTTTTTGTTTTTTGTTTTTTTAATTTTCACACATTTTGTGTGGAATTATTAGTGGTCAAGATGAGGCTCAAACATCCAACCTGTTGCATACGTCGTGGGACTTTCTGCATTCAGGTCTCATGCCACAAGATCATGGAGGCCTAGCTCTGGGTATAACGGGATGGCCTCGAACAAACTCAGTTCATGCTTCAGAGAAGAGTGAGACAATGTAAATTGACAACCTAGAAACCAGAGCGCACATCCTCATGGAGTGCCCAAGATTCACCAAGGACCGCATAGCAAGTCCCAACCCTCAAAGACCTCGTTCAGTTTCTTACTTCCAACCTGACCGCCTTCGCGTTCCCAACCAGAGAAACCCCCTGATCGTGCTGCATACAAGAAAAACCTATCACTACTAAGCACAACCGCAGAGACTAGGTTTCTACGACTCGCAGGTCTCCCCAGGCGCCCTCATGCTAAACTAAAGCTAGCTCTAATGCCTCCGTCAGATTGCGACTTCCTATTTTCCTTTTATTTTTTATGACTTTTATGAAGTAGTCGGTAAAATTGTTGAGTAAAAAAAAAGTAAATTGGCAGTGCGAAGAAAATTCCAAGTATGATCAATTTTAGGTGTTCTGTAATAAGAAGTTGCTGAGCTTTCAGTCGGCGAGATGGCTGAGTTGTTGGAGTATGAGACCTGAATGCAGAAAGTCACACGACGTATGCAACAGGTTGGACGTTCGAACCTCATCTTGACCACTAATAATTCCACACAAAATGTGTGAAGATTAAAAAAAATTTAAAAAAACAAAAAAAACAACTCAGCAGCTCTGGAAATAAATTACACAGCTCTGAATTGTTTTTGCTCATCCGAAAAGGTCTCACACCTACAGGGTCTGCCAAGGGCAAGTCGTTTATGGCAGTGTTCAAAGAAAACCTCATTCTTAGAATTCTTGTCTTCAAAGCTCCCAATCTGCATAGCTATAACTCTGAGACTGTCAGGTCACTAGACATCAGAATGTCCGCCGTCAGATCCACATCATGTGGTCAAGCTAGGACTTATGTATCTAGCAATTAAGCAAGGGTTGAAAGTACTCCATAAACATACCAGAAGGAATAAGGAAAACTGCATTCTTGAACCGAGAATTTTTTTATTGGAAGGAGTGCCCTTGCCTATGACTCAAGAATAGCCAGTGCTACCTCGCCAGGGAGAGTAATTAACTTTCAGTTGATTAACATTCAGGAAACTTGAAGTTGCGCTCTCGCTCAGCAAACTTGGACCTGTTGGCGATGGTGTTGTCCCAATCTGACACGTCCGACCAAGGTAGAGAACAACGAGACCAACGATAACTTTTTAGATCACGATTCAGTCGTACTCTGACTCTCAAACATAGTACTGTGTATCAAGCATAAACTACAAGCTGCACCTAATTATCTTATCCACGCCAGACAGCAGGTCCAGGTACCTGAAACGTACCACCAAATTCAAGAACTTTGTAGGAAAAAGCCGACAAGGGGACTCACAGTGTAAGCAGTCGGCACAGGATAATAAATATTGACAGTAAGACCGGGATCATCAGGCTGAACATATCCGGGGATAGAAACTTTGGACGGATTTCCACTTCCACTGCTAGTAACATGAATCTGTGCGCAAGAGATATACCACTGGGGAGCACCAGCCACGTGTAATGCGATTTGCTCAATACGGACAAGGTACTAGAAAAAAACTCAGATCGTTCATAATGTTCGTGAAACAGTTTTTGCAAGCTTACTTCACCAGCGGGAGTGTTGGCGGGAATAGTTGTCGTCAGTTGGCTAGCATTTTGATCGGTGAACGCGAAAGGATTGAAAGTGGCACCCCATTCTGCAATCTTGAACCAATTGGCACCACTACCATCCCAGCTGGCAGCAGTACTAGGCGCTTTGCCAAGATAAATCGCAGCAGGACCCGGGTGGTAGAGTGTATTATCGAGTTTGAAGCCAATAGTAGCGCCAGCTGCAACTTGGACCGTCTCGGTAGCAGGAGTGGGGTTGACATTGCAAGTAATGTCAGGAGAGGTAACAGAAGTAACAGGAGAGTTGCTCAGTGGCATACGAACGGCCGCCGAAGAGGTCGCGCTGCCCGCAATGAGAGTATTCCATATATCTAGACGAGGATATCGTGGATTGAAAGGCGGGTAACATAATTCTGGTGAAAGAACATACAGTGAGCAGACACCACCTGTGCAGCGGCAACGAGAGCGATGAAATGGAGAAACTTCATTGTGAGAACTACGATGAAGAGGAGCCGCGAGCGTATTTTATTCAGAGCAAAACGTGTCTTCCCAAAAGCAATGAGGCAGAGTCTATTAATTAATTGTCCGTAGGCTCCACATAGTTCCTTCAAAATCCCTGTGTGACGAAGGATCAATAATTTCCCGTGGTTATGTCGGTAGTTCATCTACAGCGAACTAGGACTCGGAAATATTGAACCCAATTATTTGATTCGCCCTCGGGGCCTCAACTTGCTACAGCGGCAAGTTGAATTAGACCAGAGCGGCAATAGCTTGTACGAAACGTCCATCCAATAATCGGTTAAAAATTTAAAAGAGAAAAGAGATACCTTAGAGACTAATTTTGTACCCTGACATTGTTTCCGAAAATGTGTGATCCCCGAACTTCAGCCAAAATAACCGTCAAGAATTTCCCAAGCCATGACAAGACTTGAAAATGACGGAAGCGACCGGAGAAATTCTGGGATGTCGGACCCTGCCATCTTTATGTTGATATTTTCACGCGCATCGTCATGGAAGTAACGAAAGCACATACCTAAAGAACTCTGAAGAAAGACATTGATGGGTATTTAACGTTGTTTGATCACGTTCGAATTGAGGCGGAAAATAGGAGAATTTTTCGGATAGGGTTCTATCTATTCATTCTCAGAATCAACCCAGAAAGCCTTCATTGTTGATCTGCACAACAAGTATCCTGGAGAATTGAGATCTGAGTCATCTACCCACATACGTACGGGATGGAATGAAACAAGGGTCTCACCTGGGAGAGGAGTACCTATATCAAGAATTTTATAGTCTATCACTGCTTCCAGCACGCTAGCATGATCCTCTTATATCTCCTTCGTCGTGACCTTCGCATTTCGGATAATGTAGTCTTTTCAGTTATCGCCAATTCATCACGTTACACCAAATTGATTCCACTGTATGTGCTACCACCGCACCAGATGCAGTTGTCGGGTTTCCTTTCTTCGCCCTCGGAAGAATACCCGTATGTCGAAGCCCGATCTAGTCTCGGGAAATTCTGGCGCACAGGTCCTTGTCGAGCCAAGTTCATCGCAGAAGGACTCTGGGACCTGAAGCAGAATCTCAAACAGCAATATCAGAGTGATCTCATCATCCGAGTCGGTCCGGCCGCAGACATCGTCAAAGAATGGTTAAACAGTCACGAACTAGGCAATGAGATCGGCGGTGTATGGATGACACGCGACTGGGCAAGTGAGGAGATGAACGAAGAGAAAGATGTAGAAATGGTTGTGAATGCAGCTAGAGAGAAAGACAAAAAAGATGTAGATTGGAAAGTTTGGGATGGCGAAGAAATGCTCATCCATGAGTATGTACACCCTCGCTTTGGTGGTCGAGATGTTACTCATGATGTCATAGCGATGACTTAACACACCCCGTCAAGAGCACTCCTGACGTCTTCACGACCTTCAGAAAGCCTCTCGAACCACTCAAATCAAACATTCGCCGCCCAGTCTCTCCTCCGAAATCACTACCTCCTCTGCCAGACCATATTCCTACGCAGTCCCTCCTATTCAAGATTCCTGTGAATTTTGAAACGTTTTTGAATAGTTTGAGGGCGCCTGTTGAAGATCTCGGTCTCCCTAGGCAGATCATAGCACCAATCAATGTACAATCAGCACATCCTTTCAGAGGTGGTGAAACAGCAGCACATGAACGAGTGTGCCATCTCCTGGCATCGGGTGCAGTGTCCAAATACAAGAAAACTCGAAACGGGATGGTTGGAGCAGATTTCTCGACTAAACTGGGTGGATATCTCGCGAATGGTTTCATAAGCGCACGTCAGATTAGCGCATATCTCAGTGAGTTCGAAGCAGGTCAGCAACCAGCAGGTTTCAAGCAAGATGGGTTGATGAAATTTGACGAGGGGCCGGGATTTGGGCAGGGGGAAAATGACGGAACGAAAGCAGTACGGTTTGAATTGCTGTGGCGAGATTACATGCGACTATGCATGCGGAAGTTTGGTGCTGATTTATTTAACGTACACGGATTCCGTGGATGGCAGCACAAACATGCCGATGCACCAAAGTACAATTTCAATTGGCTGTCATTATCAAATTCAGAGGCAAGGGAGAAATTTACACGTTTTCAACTTGGCGAGACGGGCTCCAGCCTCGTAGACGCGTCAATGCGCGAGCTCTATCTGACAGGCTATACATCCAATCGAGCGCGACAAAACGTCGCCAGTTTCCTCGCGAAATGGCTTGGGATAGACTGGAGGCTAGGTGCAGAGTGGTATGAGTGTTGCCTGGTGGATTATGATGTCGCCAGTAATTGGGGAAATTGGGCGTATGTAGCAGGCGTTGGCAACGATCCTCGTGGACGAGAGCGAAAAAGAGGGAAGAATGTTGGGAAACATCAGTCAGCAGATAAAGTGGTTGGGACTGACGAGGGCAGGAGATTCAATCCCGTTAAGCAGGGATTCGATTATGATCCCAAGGGCAAGTATGTTAAAACGTGGATCGAAGAGCTCTCTGGCATCAACGACATCAACGTTCTCGTGCAGCCTCACAAATGCTACGAGGCTAAGCGCAAAGACAGTGCTGGCGTTCCGGTTTTACGAGAAAGAAACCTCGAATGGGTCATTGACCCTCTGATTCGCATTGATTATGCCAGACCTAGGGTGAGGAATTAGTTGAGATTGTATACACATGAAATTATGTAATTACCTATCCATGTCTGGCATACAACTTCTTTGAGAGACCTGAATGAGGAATTAGTCGAGCTTGCATGCACATATCAAATTTGTGAAGTAGCTACAGTCCTACAGTCATAATGAAAGCTGCATCAATAATTTATTTGTCTCTAGGCTGGACACTAAACAAGGCCGGCTAATCAATTGCAATCCTTCGTCGCGTAATGGCAGACGCATGCCAATCTGTTTGCTTGCCGAGGCCGTCAAGTCAGCGCCGCGGGTTTCTCCTGATACGTACAAGGCCCTGTCAGGAACTTGTCAATGCTTCCTATCGGCGGTTACCTTTTCCACGTGGAAGAGATCCCCTGGCAATAGAAACATGAGGAGATGCATCTAGTAAAACGTGCCCACTGCAACTTGCAACTTGGGATATCATGCATCTTTGAGTGGAAACAAAGATGTCTTCTTCGAATACTAGGGGCTCTTTCTTCCCAGAGAACGATGTTTAATAGCCTTTCTGAGTCCCCTCTCGTGCCTAACATGCGCTATTAGTTTGGTCGCACGGTCGTTATGGACCGCAGGGTGTCTCCTCATAACAGAGAATTGCTCTCCACCGAATTCTAGCCCTGTAAGTGCCTTGAACACTATGTCTAGGGTCAAATCATACACCCTCTCGAGTCCATTGAAGAGTTTGTCTCTAGACTCTCAGTATTATCTGTCGGACGCAGATCTCTACTTTCAGGTTCATCCTCGTTCCCACCGTGCTATGTGAACATTGCCTATCATTGTTTTTGCAGGTTGAGCAAACCATTTTTCGCGTACATAGTTATTTCTTCACGCGCGAATCGCCCGAGTTTCGCGAGCGAATGGCGGGAGCGGAATGTGCGAGGTCTGGTGCTCATGACGGAACAACTGATCGAACGGCAGTACCTGTCAAGAACACCTCAGCAGAGGATTTTTCAAAATTTCTCTGGGTTTTCTATGATCCGTATGTTCCATCTACTATTGCATGGTTTGACGATTCAATCCGTTCTAGTACTTATATGTATGATGATGCACCGTCATCAGCTTGGCGTACAATTCTCTCGTTGTCCTCTCCGAGAAAATGGGACTTTCCTAAGATACATGCATTCGCCCTGAAGAGGTTGAACAACCTCTTTGTACCTCTCGTGGAAAGAATTGTACTCTATAAATCTTGTTCCGTTCCATTCGAGCATCTATTGCCCCTCTACGCTGAGCTATGTACTCGCGAAGAGGCTCTCAGTCTTGAAGAGTCTATCGGCCTCGGATGGGAACTTGTCGTCCCTATCTTGCAAGTCAGGGAATGCCTTTTGAAATGGGAAGGCAAAGGCAGCATCACCGACAATACACTTCATAATATGAGGGCCGCAATTGAGGGTGTTTCGTCCACATGGATCCAAGATAGAATCAAGTCTATGTTCAATGCTGTCCAAGATGTTTCCTCGTTGACCACAACACGAGGACATAACTGCCCGCAGCATCACGAAATCAAGGTGGAGTTTGAATCTGTCTCGAAATCCCTATGTTCACCTGTTGACTGACAAACTAGTCCAACCTCTGCAAAGCCAAAGCAAAGGCTCGTGCCGGATCAACATCGAGGGTTGATCCTTGCTTGTCCGACTGGAACCCGATTAAAGTGAAGGCTGATCCACTCAAGGCAAAAACCCAAGGTAGGTTCATTGTTCACTTTCCTCATCCACATCTTCATACCCGGTAAAAATTCAGTTATTGATCAGGCACAGAGGCTCTTACAGAAGATAGTGAAGACGGTTGGCAAGAAGAAGTGCCCTCCTGTCATCGATGTATGAATGTTGGCTGATGTTCTACCTACGTTATCGTTTAGAAACTTCTTGACCATATGTATTGCTGCGCTCTTGGAATATTGGTCATGATATAGTCATTATCATGTCGGCTTATGTATGTACCCCATAAATCCGCGATTCTTTCGTTCTGTGTAATGTCTTCTAGAATAAGAACTAAACCTGTCTCGTTTATTTTCTACACGTGGGTGAAAATCTGGAATGCGCATTATTCTCCAAATTCGTTCGAAATTTGTCTGTGTTCTTGTGTCCAAGTTGATGCGGATCAGGCCAAGAAGCAAGGATTCTCTGTCAGAAAAGTCTGACCGAGTCTTTCGTGAACTAATAAATTACGTTTCTCGTGAGCCACAGCAAAATTTTCATTCGAAGGCACTTACAGATACACCATTCAATGCACTCCAATTTCAGCATCTTATAAGACAGAAATGAAGCACAGAAATATCCCATTCCCTCCTCAAAAACTACGCCATTCCAGTTTCATAAATGCCTACTAAGATATTAGCCCCCGTAGAGATTCACGACAAGTATTATATAAAGGGAGGAGATTTATCTATCCTCGTCAGTGTCTTTCCTCTATCTGCCTAGCTTCTATAACGATTGGACCGTCTTGATGGCAGGTTGATAATACACGGTTCTTAGTACCATCATATTTCTTTCGGGAGAGTCCCAATTTTCGAGAGCGACTCAAAACCCCATCGGGCACTCCTAGCAAGCCTTCCGACCGCATCCAAGAAATCCAAGAGATAATTATTCATGCGGAGGAAAATGTCTCCCCTGATGACTTTGCGCAACTCTGTTGGGTATTCTTTAACGAGTAAGAACTGTACCCTATTTTCACCTGCATGACACTGGCTGAAATATTTCCGGGATATTGCAGAAAACTATCCATTTACGAGACAACACTCGTCAACTGGAAGACAATCCTGCGACTAGCTGATCAATACAAATTCACTGAGGTCAAGAATCTGGCGTTTCGTGAAATCGACAAATCGGGCGCGTTTGACATGTCTATTGTCGAACGAATCATTTTATACCGCAAGTATGATGCAGATAGAAAGTATCTGGAAACACTATATGTGGAGCTCCTCGCACGCCCTGAACCTCTCACCCTTAGCGAGGGTCAGGATTTGTCACTCGAGTTAGCTTTACTCATATCTGGAGCGCGAGAACGACTGCGCGCGAGTTCAGATAAACTATCATTATCGGATCCGCTACCTGAAACAATGGTTGAGACTATCAAGACTATGGTCGCATCGATGTTCTGGGACCGTCCTTCATTGCCTGAAATACCCCGCGTCACTTCTTCCGACTTACACAAAAACGGCCAAGTGGACACTACGCCAGCTTCAGTTCCTTCAAAAGGTGAGTATCTGCAAGAACTGTTGGACAAGTATCAGCGCTTTTTGACACTTCATTTTTTACTCAGATGATGGCCAGAAAAATGGTACGGACAGTTCCAGTAAGGTTTTCGGTAAAAAAGGGAAGGAAAAAGACAGGGCTGTGGGACGATGAATGACTTATTACGATTGGCATTTGCTGTGATTCGCATAGTGTTCTCTGTGACAAGCATTTCCCTTATCTAAACTTTGAATTCTCGGAGTCATTGTCAGGAAAGGTTGGCTGCTATAGCACCATAGTGACAGTGGCCAATGTTTGATAGCTCTCAAATTAGAACTTAGAACGCGCGAAGCTATTCCGATCACGTGTGATAAGGTTACTCTAGCTTGTACCCTTGATTACTCCTCAATACAACCGTGCCTGCCTGCTGCAAGTCCTTTAAGCAGTGAAGATGCTTCAGGAGACAATTTAAGTAGCCTGGAGTGGATCACAAATTTGGTCTACAGTTTGGACCATCCTACAGAGCACTACAAACGACAAACTGATGTTTCGATTTCACAAGGATGACAATTGAACAGCTCGCAACAAATCCCTCGCTCGATATCTTTTGCCATGATGCGCATGACTGCTATGTGATTTGTCAGGCGCAGACATTGATTTCTGTGCTTCTGTGCTATTACCATTACCCGTGATTTATCCAGTTGACATCCTGAATCCGAATTTTGCCCGCGGTATCAAGAACATGAATATCAAGGCAGGGAGTGCCAAGTGATTGCTTTTGTGAAAAAATCCACAATGTTCCTTGCGAGTAGGTCCATCAAGCTATTCGCCTTCATCGTGGCCACCACCGTTACCAAAGTCGTCGGTGATGACCTAAATGTCTACATTGACACTACCCTTGCCTCTGGATGGGAAAACTGGAGCTGGAGTAGCACTATAGACTTTGCAGCTACTGACATCATCTCTGGCTCCTCGGGTACTAGCATCTCGGTCACTTCTGATGCGTGGTCTGCCCTCTCCCTCTACAATCCAACTTCTTTTAAAACCTATGCCGGGTTGAAGTTTGATATCGCCGTCAGTCACCAGTATATTGAACGCTTTCCATTGATTTATCTTCAAGGGTTTGATTTAGGGGGACCAACCGGATGTTACTCTTTTGATTCAGTCCGTTGCAGATTCCGTTGATGGTCCAAGTATTCCATTGTCTGCGATCAGCAAAAGCATCGCATCAGATGCATTTAGTACTCTCTTGATTGATTTCAGCAACCTACCTGGATCTGGAGCTGCTCTGGTCTGTCTTTTGACTTTATTGGAGCCAGCAGATGCCGAACTTATGACAGGGTGATGCTAACTGGGACCGCATCAGTCTACAGGCTGGTGGTTCTGGCGCAACTGTGAGTTTCTCGGAATGCGTGCAAACTTTAGTGTGTCCTGATTCGATTAGTATCATGTTGACAACATCATTTTGGTCGAATCTATTATCATTACCCCGGAGTTCCTAAGTGCCGAACCTCTCGCGAGCAATATTCTTGCTGTTACCACGAAAGGTGATGTCGATTTGAGCACGGTCAAGGTCGCTCTGAATGGCTCGGTAGGTCCTATAATCCACGCTCTCTTTCAATCTCTAAAGCTTGTCGAAGCCTATTACATTGACTGGGCACAGCACCTATGTGCCGGTCGATACGCCTTCCCTCTCCATCACGTACTTCACACTTGCGACAAATTTTGCTCCTGGAACGCTGACAATTATGGCTGGAGAGTCAAACTTCAATTACACCCTCCCTAATGTCCTCTATGGCAGGTTTGTATTGTGACCTCGTCTATCACTCGACGATACTCAGGATTTCTCTTCAGTATTGTCCAGACAGTATCCACTCCGATCGATCCCCATATATATGGTGTCAACTTCCCTACGAGCCCTGATTATATCGAGCATCTCGGTGTCACAATCTCCCGTTGGGGTGGAAATGCTGTCACAGCCTACAACCCATTTGGAGGGTTTACCAATGCCGGAAATGACTGGTACTTCGAGAATAGAGATTCCGACAGCGCCGATGATTGGGCTGGCTGGGTCCATGGAGCTGGTTCAGATACACTCATGACTATTCCCGCGTAAGTATGATGCTTTTCCGATGATAATTTATCCAATTCAAAATTCTTACAAGTCTTGACTGGGTCTCGAAAGACAATACATCGTACTCTTATCCGAAGACGATCTATCCAGGTTGGCACAATCCCATCTCTATGTATCATTCTCTTATCGTTCCTTGTAGATCAGGCTGATTTTGATCCATTTAACGCCGATGCGGGTAACGGAAAGTTCTCCAATGGCTCCTGGGTCTCTCCTCCTAATCCCACAACCGTTTACTCTGGTTGGAACACGACATTTGCCCAAAAATGGCTCCAGGGACTGGCGAACAAACCTACGATCGTTACGATTGACAATGAAATTGAAATTGCATCAAGTACGCATCAGGACATGCACCCCGTGTACATTTTGCAATCATGAAGTCGTTACCGAATTGCTGATGTGCTGACAGAGACATCGATTATGACGAAGAGCTCGACCGAGTTGTCAGGTTTGCCACAGCAGCCAAGGCTGCTCTTCCCAGTGTCAAGGTTGCTGCCCCTTCGACGTGTTCTTGGTGGTTTTGTAAGTGGATGCTGCTATGTTATTAACCAGAGTACTGATATCTGGTCGAGATTGGACGAGTATGGTTGGTTGGGATGACACTGCCGCCCACGACAACATTGATTTTATCCCTTGGTTCTTGGGTCAGATGAATGAGGTCGAAAAAACTACGGGCAACCGACTTCTTGATTACCTCGACATCCATTATTATTTCCAGCCTGACACTAGCGCTAACGACGATGCTGCTAAGGCTTTGAGGCTTAGGATGTCTCGTAGCTTATGGGTAAGTTCTTCTGGCTGCCGCTCTCTGCGCCACAAACTTTCTAATGACTCCACACAGGACCCTGATTATGTCGACGAGTCCTGGGTAGCTACTGATCCACAGAATCATCAGTGGGCTCCTGATACCGTTCAATTGGTCCCTCGTATGAAGACTCTCATCGACATTAACTATCCTGGAACCAAGCTCTCAATCTCCGAATGGAGCTCCACCGCTGATGATGATCTCACTGGTGGGCTTGTTACTGCCGATGCCCTTGGTATTTTTGGCAAATATGGTGTTGATGCCGCTACGTACTGGGCAACGCCCGGGGAGCAAGCCCCTGTGGGCTTGGCTTATTGGCTCTATCGAGGGTATGTAGACTGTACAAGAATAAATCCCTTCATGCTTTCTCATTCATGAATTCAGGTATGGTACATATTTCGGCGACCGTACTGCCCAGGTCAATCTCGCGAATCCCGATCCCAACACTTGGGCTATCTACGCTGGATCTGACGATTCCAAGCTCACTCTTGTCGTCCTCAACAAGAACCCTGATAAAGCACTCTCATTCGATCTCTCCAATGTACCGACTGGGAAATACTTTATTCGCCATTTTGGTGGTGCTGCTGGTGTTGCCAAGTGGCAGGTATGAGACACTCCTTTCCTGCCTGACATACGCCTGAATTCGCTGATCTTTTCGGATCTAGACTACACTCGATTTGACAAACAGCCAATTCATCGTCGTTCCTGGCTATACTGCCGTTTTTTTGAGGCAGCAGTGATTAACCAGCAGTGATCAACCTTACGGGAACGTATTCCGACCTTGATGTATGTAAAAGCTTGTATTCGCATTCGATGGATGTATCCTATAAATATATTATCATGGTCCCTTCTGGAAGATTCTTGATGTGTAGCCAGAGTTAACAGCGAAAATTCCTGAGACTACTGTTGGCTTTATCAACTGTGTTGTGGGACTTAATCACAAGTTGTATGTTTTCATTGATCGTCTCGTCATCAAATCTTCATTTCATTGATGATCCCATTAATCTGCGATCGAATTATTATTCCTAGCGTCATCAACTTTATGCCTCAGGAAATTGAGTTCTTTAAGTATTTATTGTTTACGTCTTTAGACACTCCGCTCCACCCTGGAGTTCAAGTGAATGCGACCGTGGACAAAAAACAATGATTGGTTACATAATTACCAAATTTCCTGGTCCACAGCTGCGAATCGTAATGTCAGGCAATCTTGGGCGACCAAAATTCACTCCTACCTCATGCTGTTCAGACATCGCACCACTGACAAGCAATGACAATCAATGGAAACCTATGATTGCCTGTTCAGCGGACTTCCCAGTTGAGCTCGTACTGTTTCTTCACCATATATGCTAGGAACTCTGTTCAAGAGCAGTGCAGTTCGAAACCGCGATCTCTCAACTGGTCCATCATCCCGAATATAATTCTACTTTGATCCTTCGCTCCGATATCTTGAGGGACTCAACAGAAAATATTCCCGCCAAGACACCTCCGCTACATGGATTTACGAAGTTGAGGTGCATTCATCGTAAACTCCTTCCTCGCCGGCCTGGCCGTGATGAAAGCCTGGAACAATATTGTACATTCTACTCTTCGGAAGCATCCGAGACTGGACCCTCTCTGATAGACGCCCTCATCCTGACACCGATTGTCTCCCCGGAGTCCAAATTACCCTATTATCATCCATCAGTCTATCACATTGCCTTTCGCTATATCATTTCAGCATCCTCTTCCTTTCTGAGAATTGAAGTTTTACCGCTCCCAGATATACCCACAGACCCAACCTCACGCCTCTATAGAACCTGTCTTGCATTGCTAGAAACCTTGCACAGGTATGGATGGGGGGCTCTGACAAATTATAAGAAACGGGTAGTACATGATTGCCTGGTCCCTCGAGAAGAATACCAAGACTTATATCTGGTAATGCGTGAAAGATATAAACATCTCGTTGCTACATGGAAAGAGGTCACGGACCCCCTGAAACATGTCTTTGAAGATATTGGTGTTGCGACGTTCTTGATGCTTTACTGGAAATCTGCTTATCAACATCATCCCTCTCCCGAAATTGTCACCTCTGATCCTAACCAACCATGGACAGCTTGGCCTAGACCACCTGCAGGATTTTTAGACTTTGGGTAAGGATGCCTGAAATGTATCCAACTCCTTACTAACGCCCATCAATGACAGGTGCGGTAACGGGTTGCTCACACATATTTTAGTGAGTGAAGGATACGCTGGAGGAGGAATAGATGTCCGATCCCGCCAATCTTGGGTGCAGTATCCACAAGAAACACAAGCGCAGCTTCGAATTTTTTCATTTGATCCTACGTCAAAGAAATTGCCACCTTTCCTACTGCCGGGCGTTTTCATCATTGGCAACCATGCAGATGAGCTAACTCCTTGGATTCCTGTTATTGCTACAATACACAAGGCAAGCGGCTATCTCTCAATCCCCTGTTGTGCCTGGAGTTTTGATGTGAAATTTGAACGCTCATCAACTCCGTTCTTCCCCGTGCCTAGTCGGGGTACGGTCGAGGAACCTTCATTAATCCACCCTGAAACTGGTTTACCCATAGAAATTGTCAATAATCTCAATTTGGGTAGGGACGGCAGCCATACGAGCTCGTATTCAATCTATCGTATATGGCTCGCCACCCTTAGTCTTCATTGTGGATGGGAACTCGAGTGCGAGGTCTTGAGGATTCCAAGCACGCGGAACTGGGCCATCGTAGGTGAGTAATCACACTTCACCTGAGCAAAGTCTATTTATACAGTTCTGCAGGCAGTAAAAGGTCGTCGACAGCGAAAGAAGAAGAAGCCCTCTCAAACGCACAGGCTATAATCTCTGGCGTTATGAGCCGTGGTGTCTTCAAAGCAAGAAAACCCGAAGGAAAGGCAGAACAACATGGCCAGATGGAGTTATATTATTCTGACAGTGATCTCATTACAATAATATGATCATGAGATCGCAGCAATGGCTACACGGGCTTGACATGATCGATGTGCAAAAAATCTATGACGTTGTCCAGTTGCTGGTTCCCGCCGAGACGTGCAATTTCTTCGCGTATCTGCCGTTCCAGAGTGTCCAAGACTGTCATGGTATACTCGAAAGATTGGGTATGATCTCGCAAGTAATTGATGGTGTGCACCTTCAGTGTTGGTGTGGTCGGTCGTTTCTGCAAGACATCTGTAACATTCGGATATAATCATTATACTTCCTGTATCCATGATCTCACTTACTCAAGATCCGGCTATTGGAGGTGTCGGCAAAGATGCCATGCACAATGGGAAAAGAAAATTTTCCTTCAGTGAGGTCTTCCGCAAAGCCTTTGTTTGATGAGTACTGCGCATCAAAAATCAGATAGGGGTGTGATTTTCTAGAGAAATCAATTGCCTGAGCACTTTGTAAATTCATGAGATCATCACGGATTTGGAAAAAGACCCCAATCAAATTTACGAGAGGAAGATAGTTTCTACTTCACTTTAGTCACAGACTAAATAAGCGAGGAAGAACCCACACGTCGAGGTTTTGTGTAGCACAAGCCATCATAAGTTTGATGCCAATCCGCAACAATCCTCCCGTTTCTAGCAAGATCAGTAGCTGATGATATGGAAGCAGATGATGTTCTTACTATTGTTCACCATTTTTAGATATTCTTCTTCGCTTGGACATCGAAGGGAATCTCGCCAGAGGATTTCAAGACCTTGGCCACGATGAAGAGATAACAACTCTGCTGAAGATGTTTGCATCGGTGAACGGAACAATGGAACAAGATAAGAGTAAACTCACACGTCACTGCTGCATCGAGGTCGTAAGTCAAAGGCCTAGAAAGGCCCTGCTTCAAGGTAAAGAGTTTTTCAAATGCAAGGAAATACACATAATTTGCGCTGTTGATGGTTTGTGCAACTCCGTAGATCTTATGAGCCACTAAAAGGGTATATCAGACAGAAGAACAAGGAACAGAGAATAAGCTTGCCTGGTGCTCCTCTGCGAAGCTGAGAACGATCTTCTATGTCATCCACCCTGGCTATCTGGTTCAGCTTGGGAGCATAACAATTTCAACATATCTATATTCACATGAGACTAGCTGTGTGAAGCATGTCGACGATCATGGTGATGGTAGCGAGTTCCTGGAGCGGGACTTTAAGCCACTCATTGAATGCCGCTGTGAGCTTTCCACGAAAATCTTTCCCTGCATTTCCGACTGTGTATGTGAAGGGTTCTAAAAGCCCCTGTCGCCCGACGTCAACAGTTTTAATCAGTGATCAACTCTCAAGAGATAACATACCAACTCATTCTGTGGAGACCATTGAGGTTCTTGTGAAAGAGCTCCCAGAATGTTATCATATTTGTCCATGATGATTCAGGAGTAGGGTCAATGACGCTCTAAGGGACAAATGTGATTTTCATAGTCCCTAGATGTGACATCATTATGTCACATACGTGTCTCTTGTTGAAACAAACTATGATTTCACCTCTCTATTAGATAGTAAATTTTTTTCTTACCTGTCGATATGTTTCATGAGATACTTCATCTACAGCTTCACTCGAAACTTCACTCGTTTGGTACGAGCAATTGACAGACAAACTCAATAACTTAGGCTCCCACTTCCTGGGGAAAACTTCTTGAGAAAATTGTCAGTAAAATGAATCCTAAGCCCATATTTGTCTCCATTCCACAGTAGATCAAGAAAACATAGTATGTAACCTTGATCCAAGTTGGGCCAGATCACGATTAGGGAAGTCTGCCCCCAAATTCAGGCTCGGCATCTCGGCATGGAGCATGAGAAGTAGCATCTGCTACAGGCACATGTCAAATGATGTATATGCTGATAAGCAAACAAAAACAAAACAAATTGCCAATAAAGGATAGTGGCCAAGAAGAAGGGCAGGTAGCCTACCTGCCCTTGCCGGATCATGATATCTCATCCAATATTCCATCTCTGTGTACCTGGGCATTGCAACTGTAAACGTGGCGGATCAAGGCTTGGTGTCATATGTACTGTCATGCTATCAGTTTCTTACTAAACTCCAAAAAAAAGCGTGCAACATCTGACACTCTCACCGGGCGGACAATCCGCCCCACACCGCTGAATTAGATATTGAATATCACGAAAGTCAGGAACTTTATTTGATCACAGGGAAGATTTTATGTCAAAGGATTTGAACCAGGGTTTTGCCTGACCTTCAAGATTTTTAAGTTGACAATCCATGTAAAGGCAAGCTGATGTCATGAAAAGCTTCGAGTTGTATTGCTGCTGGATATGATCATCATTTAAGTCCAGGATGAAGAAAAGATAGATGAGCCAGCTATATCATCTTTTTTTCACAATCCAGCTTTTCGAAGAGCCTGGACAATCATATAGCACGTAGGCATGTCAGACGGATACTGTGGATGCAGGTTATAGGGTTTGAATTTCCGACCACTTTTCCGACCACTTTTCTTGATTACGTTTACCCATCAATCGCATGTAGATTCTTTACTTTTTGATCAGTTGAAGTCGAGAGATGTGCATTCAAACTTCCCAGTTTGTGTAGCTACGACTTGGGGATTATGCAACAAGACACAGGGAGTGCTTGTAATGCAGTACGCGCTGATCCAAATTAATCGCTTGATCCTTCTTACTCGCACCTCCTTTTCATACAAATTTTCTTGATGTCCGCCTGCTGGTACGAGCTCGAAAGGTAAAGTTCAGGTTTGCGAGCTTTTCCACACGGTAGCTCAAGCAATCACAGCTGGAACCCTCTTCCGGAAGACGTGGATGAAGTACTGCATGCAGTCATCCCAGTGCAGCAATGAAAGGAACCTTCAAGTCAATCACGAGTCAATTCTGTCATTTTGCCTTTCTCCCAGGAAAGGCTTGGTCAACAATGATCAACTGGTTCGTTATCGTCGATCAGCCTAAAAATTCAACATCTACGCAAGACACGATTGAATCAGCAGGATCAAGGATGGGGAGAAGCTGATACCAACCCTGTCTCTGATATGGGCTGAATGGGGGTATTTGTTGCACTGTGGAACGTCACTGGATTTTTGAAGACTCCAGAAAATGTCATGGTTGCTCAAAGAGAGTCCAGCAGATCTCTAGGCGCTGTTCTTCGCACAAAACTTCAGGCAATTCAAGACTTTTCTCAAGGTAATGGCAAGTTCGACATCACCTTATTGCACGCCAGATGGAATTACAGATGATGCTTTAAACATGAATCCGAGGGCATTGTAACCGGAATGAACGATGGACTGAAGCTTTTCGAACGCACGAGTTAATCTTGTAGATTTACTGGCAAGAAGGACTAGCATGTGCGCACGGTCCACAGAAGCTTCATCGGGTATTCGGCGGTTTCAAAGTCCCGTGATGGGCCTTTGGGATTCAGAATTCTATTCCGCAACAAGAAAACGAGTGTTGAGACTCTAGGGGTGATGGGCGCCGACATACAATTCTCCGTCCGTAGTATTCGGTCCTGTAAGAGCGAAAATGGAGAAACCACCAGAAGCTTGAAACTCAGTTTTTGGCTCACCTACAACCACATCTTTCCCATCCCAGTGGATCTCATTCACCTTCTTGACATCTTGTCAAAAAGTCAAATGTTGAGCCCATGAATCCCAGCTACATCCTTGACTCAGCCCTTGAGAGGTTCCCTAGCACGGAACCCCAGACTTCGATTTGTAGCCACTGTGGGATTGCCTTGACTGGGACAACTTGCGTTCCTCCCTCTCCCATATCACATCTCATAGGCTCAAATGCTATTCCAACCCAGGAACAGGGTCGCTGGATTCAGAGCGCCATCGACGGTGCCCTGGTTGATATGAAGAAGCTGAAGGAAGAGATTTGGCGTGTAAAAAGTGTTTTGAAACAGCTGGAGGCAGAATGTCAGGTACTGGAGGAATTCGTTGTTACACATCAGGCGTTTTTGACCCTTGCGAGACGAGTGTACCCAGAAATATGGGTGGAAATTTTCAAACACTGTCCCAGGGGGTCGCAACACCATCGGTTTCCGGAAGTGGAAGACAGCTTTGACGCAAACGAGGGACCATTGGTCTTGACGCAAGTATGCAGTGCTTGGCGGCAAATTGCCATTTCTACGCCGCAACTGTGGACTACCATCAGGTTGACATACCGAGGCCACAGCTCGTCACAGAAAGCACTCGTTCGCACGTGGATTCAAAGATCTCGTGGTCTTCCGCTGCGCATCGCTGTCGTGGAAGCTAAACCAGCGGGTTATCCCAAGATCTACCCTCCACTCGATTGGAGCCAGAATGAGGCCTTGCATGAACTGTGTATGTCTTCTGGGAACTGGAAATATCTGTACCTTTCACTACCTGCCTCCCCTTTACCTTGGGCTGCATTCGACACAGTTCGCCATCAACTCCACTCCCTCCAGCATCTGACTGTGTATACTTCTCGTGGATATGTCTCACGTGAAATGAGGGTGGAGATATTCGATGTCGCACCCCGTCTTCACAGTATTTCAATGGATTATAGTTCCTCTTTTTCGATGATCGATGTCCCGTTAACGCAAATCACCCGCCTTGAGTGTGACCTGCACAAACATACACCTGCCTATATCGACACCTGTCTTTCATCGTTAAACCTGGTTCCCAATGTACAAGAGTGCGTTTTCCACATGGGAACGTGTGAACCCTGGACTACCTTGCCAACGGTGCATCATTCCCAGCTACGCTCTCTTACCATTATTGCTGAGCCATTACGTGATAATGCGCAAGGGGGACTTAGTCCATTCTTCGGCAACATTTCGGTACCAAACCTCAAGTCCTTAGTCGTGCATTCAATCACAAACGGGAGGCAGTGGGATCATTACTCGTTCGGACACTTTTTATCGCGAACTCCATCACTGGAAGCTCTAGAGTTAAAATGTGATAACATCCAGACAAATGATTTGCTGGAAGAGCTGAGGGAGGCAACATCCTTGTCTTCACTGACACTATGTGTCCCTACAAGACCAACTGAAGAACTCCTCGACTATCTCGGTTCAACAGACACGGTAAACCTTCTTCCTTTTCTTGTCCAGCTTCAATCCATCTCTTTTGAAGGATTGGCAAAGCCAGAGTTCGTGTATCGTATTGGACAAATGATTACATGCCGAACGATGTTGGCCAATTCAAATCGCACTGCTAACTTCATGTTTGTCAAATATGACTTCTCTTCGTCTGCAGCACCCAACTTTGATTGTCCTGAGCATGTAGCAGATTCATTTACTGTCACAAGGCATTCTGCCTCTTTTATCTTCCGCCGACGTTCAAATGAAACTTCCCAGTTGCCTTTCCCAATTTTGGCTTGAACTGACTTGAAGTTCTAGCTTCCTTGTCTTGTTAATCATGAGGGATCCGTTTGGAATAATTACCCTCTTGTAGGCAGGCCTCCTTACTGGGGCTGTTATAAATATACAAGCTGCTGTCGAATCACAATCATCCTGTCACATGCTCTATGTGGTGTGGGAGTGGTGTGGGACAGACTACCATTTGTTACTGGATTTGTTTCTCCTGGTGTCTCAAATCCAATCCCTGAGTAAACAGGGGTCATTGTTAATATTGTGTCCCCGCTAATTTTGGCTAGTTCGGCAACGAGGTGACCGTGGACACTAGATGCGGCCTTGTGATAGTCGACATGTGCATCCTTTTATCTTCCTTTTCCTTTTCGCTGAGGTTTTCCCAGACGAAGTCATCGAAGTCATTTAAAACTTGGCCACTGTTCAAATGCCTGTGCTTTTCAACCACGTTGTCCTACCGTTAGACCTCTGGAGTTGTATAGAAACATTGCACAACACGATGATGGGGGCATTTTTCTACTTGACTGCGTTTCTGGCTTCGTCTTCATTGGTTCCAAATGGAGCTGTGCAGTCCGTGAGCGCACAATACTTGCTTGGTCTAGGTAAGTGGTGCTTGACTGTCAGACGTCTGGTACTCATTCGTGATAATTGCAACAGGCATTGGAGATATAACAGGGTGAACCTTCTTCAATTTAGCATGGTCAATATTCAGGAGCACTGAAATTTCACAAAGGCCCGTAGTTGAGACCAACATGATGGTTTGGATATAGATTGCTTGTCCTAGCTGATTGTTATGTGCTGACACGGCCTCGTGATGCTAGGGTTATGCGTCTCTCGCCCAAACGGACACTGGCTTACATATGAGACAACGTAGCCGAGCCTTTATCGTTGCTGACGCCTCGTCCCCCGATGATAGGGTCATCTTCATCAATGCTGGTATGTTTCCTCTCGATCTTCCCAATATTAACTCTGGATCCATGGGATAATCTAGTCCAAGTTGGAACTTGGATTCCAGAGAGAAGTGTTTCAACAAATATTCTGTCTTACTCTGTCAAATATTTTCTCACATCAACGCTGCTAGACATTGCGATGGGTGATACTGGTGTTCGAAGGTCTATTATTAGCAAACTCACCAGCCAATTCCCCGGGATATACACCAACGAGAATATCGCATTCGTTGGAACTCATCAGCACTCTGGTGTCGGCGGCTATCTCGAGAACCTATTGCCTCAAATTACTTCACTTGGCTATGTCAAACAGAGTGCGGATGCTATCGTCACTGGTACTGTTCTTGCTGTTCAACGTGCCCACGCCAACCTGGCACCTGGTCGATTAAGCCTTGGAAACACAACTATCCTCGATGCGAATACTAACAGGTCTCCTACTGCTTACCTTCAGAACCCGGTCTCGGAAAGAGCACGTTACGAGTTTGATCAAGACAAGGACATGACACTCCTACGATTCGATGACGATAAAGGTAACGCCCGCGGGTTTTTGAGCTTTTTTGCGGTTCACGGCACCAGTCTTTATGAGGTTAGAACATACATACGTTCATCTCAGTGTGGAATAAGTGTAACGATTTTCCTTCATTGATAGAATAATACATTAGTGAGCAGCGACAACAAAGGAATGGCTGCATACCTCTACGAATGTACGGACTGTTTTGCATGTCGGAAGAAAGGGCGTTGGTTAACTTTGTGTTCTAGCATCTGTGGAACCCGATGCAGCACCCGGAAATACGACATTTATCGCTGGGTTCACTCAGTGTAAGCTCCAATGCAGTTGTCACCTGAGACCAAAGACTGACCCTCATGAAATTCAGCCAACGTCGGGGACACGAGCCCAAACACGTCAGTGGCATGGAAGCGTCTCAATGTCTGGCTTCTGATAATAGCTTCAGTTTGGGTGCTTTTTGTGAGAGTCCTGGGGAAGAATGGGATGGTCAGGCTTGCGACCCGGTCCATTCCACTTGTGGAGGAACGGTTCAAGACTGTCATGGCCGGTATGCTTGGCATCATTTATGTGGATACCAATAGTTCATTTCTTTCAGTGGTCCAGGTTTCAGAATCTCGGACTTTGAGAGCAACCGAATTATAGCAGATCTGCAGTTCCAAGGTGCACAAAAGATCATGAATGGACAATTGAGTCTTGTATCTGGGGCAGTAAAGAGCGTGCATGCATATATGAATATGTGAGCCACTTTGTTGCTTCTGCTCGACTCCTGCAAATCTTAAGGATCCGTGATCTGATCTATAGGTCCAACCACTCCTTCGCACTTTCCAACGGAACGTCAGTATCAACATGTCCTGCCGCCTTAGGTTGGTTTATGAATCTCTAGAACTTGACATCGGCTGAGCGTAGTTGCAATCAGGATTTTCATTTGCAGGCGGCACGACGTGAGTTATAGCTTCCCTAACTAACATTGAATTCGTAACGTCTCTAATTTCATTTGGAAGTGATGGTCCAGGTGCCTTCGATTTTGTCCAAGGTGACAACTCAACAACCCAGTACGACCTATCTTTTAGCTGAATCCCACGTATGATGACGACTTACGCAACCCGCATTAACCCAGGAATCCACTTTGGGAGATCGTCAAAGGTACACTAACCGCGAATTCTTCTCTAGTCTGCTTTGAACTTATAATGGATCATTTACCATAGGTGTCGTGACTCCCCTTCCATCTGACGAACAGAAGGCCTGTCAAAGTCCTAAACCCATTTTACTGAACACTGTGCGTCCGGGAACCAATAGATACAGTGATATGCTATGTTGATGCTATTTCCAGGGATTCGCCCATACACCTTATGAGTGGTCTCCAAGCACCGTTGATGTGCAAATGCTTCGCGTTGGGAATCTTGGTAAGGAATCTTGATCTTCGGTCGCCCATAGGCTCATCACCGGAAATCGTCATAGTAATGCTCATCATGCCTGGTAAGCCTTTGTCTGTCTCTGAAGTCAAATTATCACTAATGTATGATGGTCAGGCGAACTTACGACAATGGCTGGCAGGAGAATAAGGTTTGTTTTTCTACTTCACCAATCCTACTTGATACCGAATTGTTCGAATCGTGGCCCATATTCTTTTATTTTGTCGTGCGCCACACCTGGGACTTACTCAAATTCTCCTCCTTCTATTCTCCATTTAGGGAGGCGCTTCGGGCTAAACTGATTTCGTCTGGTGTTCTCGATGAGGAAGCATATGTTGTTATTGTGGGTCCTGCAAATACGTACGCCCATTATGTCACAACTCCGGAAGAATATGCAGCCCAGCGTTATGAAGGTGCAAGCACTATTTTCGGACAGTGTGAGTAGTGCCCGACGTACCGATACCAGAATTGTGGCGTTGACTCGATTCAAGGGACGCTTGATGCCTATATTGACAAATATTCGAGCATGGTGCAATTTCTGTCAGCCAACGCATCCGGCACACCTTCGTCTGATGCACCTCCAGCGGAGCAGACCTCCAAGGCTATCTCTTTGCAAGTCTGTAAATTCTGTCAACTTAGTCATGCAACCTATAACACACGATTCCAGACAGGCGTTGTCTTTGATGCTCCTCCTATCGGGCAGCAATTTGGTTTGGTAGTCACTGACGTTAGCTCAACGCCATATCACGCAGGAGATGAAGTTCATGTCCAGTTCATCGGGGCTAATCCAAGAGTGAGTTCTTGAGGCTAAACTTGTTTGCAATCACATATCAGGACCAGAACAATCTCCGTCTTGAGAGTACCTTCTTAGCAATCGAAAACTTGGTCTCTGGAAACCAATGGAGCACTGTGAAGACGGATTCGCACCCTTCTACCACCTATCGCTGGACCAGGACCAATACGGTATGTCATCCTGATCTAGACTGGTTCTCTCCACTGAATTACATAAGGTTTTGGGAACAAGTGTTGTGGATATAACTTGGTGCGTCCGTTCTACTGGTGTCCAACGACAAGCTGACAAACTGATTAATCAGGACTATTGAGAGCGACACCCCTGGCAAGTTATCCATGCCCAGATTAATCTCCTGTTACTGAGATATCTTCATGTGTAGCCGGGTCCTACCGTGTCAGGTATTTTGGTGACTCAAAACCCCTCATTGGCTCTATCTCTTCCTTCACCGGCACATCTGGAACTTTCACTGTTGCTTAAGATGTGCGCAAATAAAGTTGTAAATTACGATTATCCACAGTAAAGAAATTCTTTCAACAATGCCATATCACTTGTCTGCATGAATTATCACTGTACATTGAAATGCATTGGACAGGCTGCTTGACATTCTATCAATGAAGGTCATGAATCAACTATACATGAACTGTATGTTCAGACTTGGGTTCCGAGATCCAATTGTCTGACTGAGACCATTCCCTTAATTGAAGCAGAAAGAAACTTTTTATGCTTATAATTCTGAGTGCTCATGTATTCATTGACAGATCAATACGAGATAATGGGTGCGAGTTGCAAGGCAGTCGACAGTATCATCGGAGTTCGCGAGAGGAAATTGAAAATTTCATAATGTGGTGTTAGTAACAGGGTGTGCCACTTCCAAGTCATTGTCGTAATGGGCGCTTTAATGTCTGCGCCTAGAAGGCGGATCTCGGCGGACAAGTCTGAATACTAGCAGTGAAGCTAGTACTAATAATTTCACTTCACTCCATTCAAGGAAGAATTTACGTGATTTTTGATGGGATGAAGCAGACTCTAAATGGAAAGAAGGCATCTTTATCGCTGAGTAACCGTTATATACAAAAGTGGGATGCCATATTTGTCAACCCAGGACAAAGGAACCGACGAAAAGCGTACTTTGAATCCTGAACCGAATTAACGCCACTACTTTACATCGGGACCTCTTTCCCTCCTCAGAGTTTGGCGCAGACCCCTGCCCTGAGCCGAACCTTATCGTTAGAACTGAGAATCCGGTGAGCCCTAAATATGCACATATTGATACCTATGAACGGTGAAGGATTGGTGGACTTTGATGCGACGAAGATTTAGTTTCAGAAAGTCGTCCCATCTACATCTATACACCAGTTCTATCACCTGAGCATTGTTCATTCGGATTTTCCAACTTTGTTTCTGAATATTGACGTCAAAATATTTTTCTGGTGGAGGTAGGGGACGTGGTCTGCGCTGAAGACAAGAGGATCGCGTATCTAAATCAATCCTCCTGGTTGTTAGAGGGAGACAGTCCGTCTGTTTTATTGCTTCTTTTATCTCACATCATTGCACACAAATAAAACCGTAGGATACGAATGTTTGCTATTGTAGTTGATTCCCGTCTTACTGGAGCCTCTGAGATCCATTCTATTCTTTATCTTTGCGCTACCCACAAAGAGCTCTGAAACATTTTCGTACCCTTCAATCTGGCTGATGAAAGTGATATCATGACCGGATAACAATTACACCACTTATTCAGCTGGTAACCCGACTAATTCCTGATCCCAGCATTTTAAAGTTATCAATAACGTTATACTCGCTTCCGAGCTGCCGTTGATGAGAATTGTGTTTTACCTCTGAGGATCATCAAGTCCAACCTTTTATATACATAGATGTCTTCAAGAGAGCAACCTTCCAAATACTAGAGATATAAGATAACACGATACAAGACGGAGATATAAGAAGGAGAAAGCGTTTGAACGGAAGTGGAAGGCGACAATGAGGAACCTGAATGTGAGCCGGTGCTGATATGTCAGTTCAAGACGGGATACAAGATCCAGGTGAGGAGTCAATTGGACTGTGAAATAGCTAACGGTCTATTTTTAAAGTCTTTGGAGGGGGCAACACGGAGGAAACAAGTGCTCACCTTGGGGACAGCAGTAATGTGGGAATGGGATGTAGTGATCAGTAAATTCACAGTTACACAGCCTATGGCCATACAGTAAATTAGCTTTATCCAGGAAAAATCAACAATCAACAATGGAGAGGATGTCAACCAGGCCAGAGGATGATGTAAATCCTTCGGATAATGCTTCGCTAGAAGTTGACGTGGCAGGAGAGTGTATTATCCATTCTGTGGCTAGATATTCATTAAGACCGTATAGGTCTATTGCCTTGTCTTCAAAAGATAGGAGCCCCGCGAAGGCGTCGGAGCCAAAAGAGAGCAAAGCACCGGGCTCAAAGTCGTTGATGGAGCTTTCCTGAACCATGTGCTCATTGCAAGTGAGGTTGTCCATTGAATCAGCGGTTGCGTTCGTACCCGTTGGAATATAAAGGGTAAATTGATAGGCAGCGGAAAATATGGGCGAAGACGTATCATGATAAGGCTCTCGAGTGACTTTTTGAATGATAGTGAACTTGGTGGGATCTATGGAGTGAATGTATCAGTGGCGTAGCTCATCCCAGTTGTACAAAGAAAGGCGCACCCGGGGACTTGCAAAGTTCGCTCCAGAATGCAGGAACAAGCTTTGTACTGTATAGAAGTTGACCCTTAGCAGACCCTGGAAGTGGTCCAACAAATGTCATATCTGTTACTTCTGTGTGGACGATACTGGTTCGAGTCCGGACTATAAAGTGGCTTTTTGCTATCATTGATGAGGACGCCACAAGTGTGACCGTTGGATCGATATCACGTATGTGGCGTGGACATTGAGAAGCCCTGATGACGTTGGTCTCTGAGCTTGGGGGCATATGCAGGACTTGCTTGCCATCTGATCCTATCGGCGCGTCTTCAGGAAGAAGATCGATGTAGATAATATTACTGAGCTCTTCATCGCGCCCGAGGCCACCAACGCCTCTGTACAGAAGGTTTTGAAGAGTGGCGTGAGCTTCTGTGGGGGTCGCAGGGGGTGACGCATCGCTGTTCGACTCGCTATCTGAAGTAGCACCGGAGAAATTAAACAGTGCAAGTCCGGAGGATTGCTTTTGGGGACAGTGGGGCACCAGTTTTTTGAGTACTATTCAAAATAAATGACATATTCAGAGCAATGAAAGGGGCTGACTGACGTTGCCTTCCCCCGCAAGTATCCCGTAGTTGCTGGAGCCTACTGCCAACTTGCTTTGCGGTGCGACGTTTACCCGTCTTTTGAAAGATATAGTTTGAGATAAACTTATTCCGCCAAGGGAATCTTCCCAAAATGATTGTTTCTCGAGAATTGTTGGGAATGTACTGTTCAAGTCCTGTAAGCTGGTGAGAAACCCGGTCAGCCATAAAGCTGATGGTACTATACCTTCAACCAGTGCAGCTTCAAGTTCGGGTGGCCAAACAATTTCTCCCCCTTGCTGGGTCTTCCAGCTCTTACGGCCTCTGACAATTGAGTTGAAGACATCCTGAGTTTTTGGATCAGGGAAAGGACAGGAAAAAACAGATGTAGAAGATGAGGCAGGAGGTGGCGAAGAGGGAGGACACTGCAGTAGAGATGATTGAGCACGGTGAGGCAGTGAGGAAGGCATGTCTGATGAAGAGAGTAGGCACTGAGGTACAAAAGCCGGGGGTTATATCCCAGTTACCTAAGTATACGGGTATCCAAGATTTCCGTAGGAAGGAAGCGCCATCAACTGATTCTATTCGGTTTCAGTACCTCACAAGAAATGGTATCTCAAGATGGGTGCCCCGGGAGGCAAAGGCTGCTGCCGGAAGCCACTAGTGAGAATAGCAAATCAGGTTCATCACTTCAGTTTCATCTCTACCAGATCGACCGATCCCGTAAACATCTGTCAAGTGACGGAAACTGCGAATAAAGTTGTTTGTTTTCGGCTCTATCGGGAAGGGATATAATTCGCGAAAGCATTTGGAAAATGACCTTTTTACCATAAATGGTATCCAGATTCATCTAGATTGCACAGCCACCCGGTATTGGGCCTAATGCGGGGCCATACTTGGGCAATAGCACGCGAATTTCCGAGATTGTGATAAATACAGTACACAGGTAATGATTCCAGGTCCAGGAAGACATTATTTATCAACTTTAGATCTTCGTCAGCCAGATATGAAATCAATCCCATTTCTTTCACTTTTGCCGCTACTATGTTGACTTGCGTGGCGTAGAAGCAACCGGCGTAATGATTGCGTCGGGTCACAATAGCCGGTAGGATCGGCTTGGAATTATTGTTAGCCACTGAAGTTATCTGTTCAGCACACTTTAATCTGGTTATCTAAAAGAATGTGGTGGCTTGCAAAATACAGGAGATAATCAAGTATATTGAAACACTCCCAAGAGCCAAGTCGGTAATTCCTGCATAAGGTGTACAGCTCCGTTCAGATTGGTCAAGGAACCAAGAACCCATAAATCCTTCTGTTCATATACTATGTAGAGTGGATACTGTTCAAAAAAGGTTTCAGAAGTAATATTGTCTAAAATCGGCTTGTCTTTATCCACACTCGTGTCGTGATTCTACTAAGCAAGATATTGCGATTCGTTCGGCAATTGTAGATAATGAGAATTGAGCTTCGTGATACTGCTAGATCACGCTGGATAAAGCATATTTTACAAGCAGCTCAAGGCTGCCACGCTCTTGCTACCAATGTGAAAGGTAATAATATATCTGATGCAATAGGCATGTACCTTGGATTATCTTACTCTCGAAGCTTCTCTTTCTGTTCGGCATACAAGTTCACCGAGCCGACATACTCCCAGATCGTTGAATCTCCGTGAGAAGATAAGCGCCGAAAACCTGTACTTTCCGACGCAAATTAGTCAGAAATTAAAATTCGATCAATCACCGCCCAATAGATATGACATACATGGTCGCGCGGGCCGTCAGTCGCATTTGGCTACAAGCTCGTCGAATAGGGGACTTCCGCGGATTTATAATCAACCCTATTCGACGACGACGAGTCCTCCATGGACTCTTCGATTCCAAAACGAGATCGAGAATCAGCGGAGAGGAGCACTGCATGCGACAACTGGAGTGGTAAGGCATTTACTATCACTCCAATGCTTCCAGCACGCGTGAGGATCAAGAATTCGTTATTTTAGGCTCCACGGCATTCCGTCTTGTGGTTTGAACCTGATGCTTAGTGCTCCAATAAAAATGCCCGATCCGAATCAATGCTAGATCTAATGCATACTATGGTCAGAGTCCTCCAAAGGACTGTGTCGACTCTTTTCTTGTATGCCCAAGAGCTATTATTGCGACGAGTGACCGGAACGGAATAAGAAGCTGTGCTCATTGGCCACGTCAACGCATTATCTCAGGTCCCCACGCCACGCCGCCGCCGCCATTGCGGGACGCGGTATTCGGGACCAAAAGACAGCGCTGCCGACAGAAATAGAAAAGTTAGTGACATGTACTTCTCTTCCTTCCCCCCACAAAAGCCTATCATCATTTACTGAGAACTCGTTGTCGTTCATTTGCCCAATGCCTTCCCGGCGTAGCCGAGTTAGCCGAATATGAATATTAATCTATTAAAGGTCTTCACCTAAGCCTCAACTTTAACATGCAAGGGTACACATAATGGTACTATAAAGCTAGGATTTGTCATCGCTTTTTTTTTGCTTACAGCCGATTCCTGGGAAATTAATTGATGAAATTCTATTTCTCACTAGTCGATCTTCAAAGTATGATGTACTAGTACATGGCCTTCCCAGGAAGGTGGAGCTGCTCGGAAATCAGACTCTCTCGATAGATGGTCGATGCCTCGACATTACCACAAGTTTATTGCTCATGTATCGCTAAATTAACGCCTAGATCAACGACTATAGAAGGCGGAGATGGATACGTTGGGTCATAGACTTCTTACAGTATGTGAAATCCGCCGAAGTGCATTCATTCAGTTGAAGGGCTCATTCTGATTTACGACTCATAGAATACAAATATGAAAGATTGATTTTGAATTCTGATCATGGATGCAGGAAAAATACAATGACATAGACTGCGTTCTAGCCAGTGGGACACTGCCAAACAAAGGTGGCTGCTGGCCCTGTGTTATGTCCCGTGTGATAAATCCAGAGTCACCGTAGCAGTCAATGTCAGAGTAATGAATCGGCCGTAGGTGTGCACAAAGGCAGTTCTCTTATGGCTACTTCTAGATTTTGACTGACGAAGGAAGTCAAGGATATCGAAACTTCCATGTCCCTAGCCCCGAAAAAATTTGAAATTCACCATGAGATACATGCACATCAAGCACAGTACACATACCACCTTTGCTAGGCGTGGACAATCGTGAATAAATTCTTTGTCAATTAACGAGTATGTGATTAATATCCATAGCAGTCTAGTAGCGAATCTGTATAGTGGTCGAACTCAAGACAGGAACACAAAGGAGAGTCGATTAACAAGATACTTCTTTCTAGCGGCCATGCTTGCCGTCGCCATATTTTTCACAATCCTGCCCTGAAAATTGTGAAACATTTGACAGTCGCCGCTGCAGAAGCACCAATCGCTTATTCGAATTTGATTGCAATCATTGAGTCCATGTGGATAATACCTACAGACGATGTGCGACAATCTGTCAGTCGAAAACACGTCTTGACCGGACCTGTTGTTCTAAGAAGCCGTCCATCGTGTTGGAATATCAAGCGCTACACTAAAAATAAGTTAGGTTTCATCTCCTGATGATCAAATGTTTCATTTTTTCATTCTTTGACGGCAAAGAGACATAAATACACCTTCGAGACGCGTGAGCACACCATCTACAATTGCCCACTATACGACAAATCCTGGAGATTAATAGACGCAACTTTAAATTCCCATCTTCCTGGACCTAAATCCTAGCGCATTCTGCTTCCAGGACAACATATCTTAGGCCATCTGTTCCCCTCTTGTGCAATGTATTCCAAGCCTTCCAGCCTGCATAGCTACTTGTCTCATAAAAAAAACCCTTTTTTCCCCTTCTCTTTTTTCTCCTCTATTTAAGTAGGTACTCTACCACGGACTGCCAACGAGCCCCGTGTAATAAATTGTTGAATAAAAAAAAGAGACATAAATATAAGTAGTTGAGACGAGACTCGTGCGTTTGCATCGAGTTTTCACCCCCATTTTTGCTCGTAGCTTAAGCGTGACCACTTATCACTTGCATTTGGCTAAATACAAGCGTGTGGAAAATATCTTGTTCACACAAGAAATTCCATGTGTTGGCGTCTTGAGGGTCATTGCGCATCCACTAATATGTTAGAATAGTGAAATGTATCAACGACATTCTGTGCCAACGAACTACCACATGACTGTATTATCATTATTGTTGGAGAGGCGCAACACTCAAAGTTGTGTTTTATTTTTATCTGCTATTTCCTTCTACGGCCTTTTCTCCGGTTGCCAAAAAGCTAGTCTCGGCACAGCCTTTTTAGGGTGTGCCAGTCGTCTCATTTTTGCAAAACTATATAGTTATTTAGAATGGGTACCTCTTACAAAAGAATACAGAAATTTTTCTCCGAGTAAATCAATCTAACAGGGCTTCATTCATCAGGGATACCGGTATACTTCTGAAAGAGAAATAAATATCTCCATAATGGCATGTTAAGCCTGCAGGGATATCGAAACCCCTTCCGATTGTGTTACGTCTAGGATTAGGTTGTACATTGTTAATGAGATGGATGGCTAGGGTTGAAAGCCTCTTCACAAGAAAAGTAAAATTATATAATGAATGAAGACAAATACTTATTCCATAGAAAGCAGGATATTTTCCTAACAGACTAGCACAAGATGTATATTGACAAGACTGGAAAAATCAAGACCGCACAGAAGTGATCGCAAATTGGCGGAGCTTGGACCAAACTCGTTAGAGCAATCCCTGCTCATGATCTTGCCAGTAGTTGGTTACTCAACCTTGTGAGTTCAATGTTTTGGTCGAGTAAGAGTTATACCGAGTACCATGGTGATAAGTTTTGCAATGCCATAAGTTGGTCCCTCCTTTGACTATCTATTACAGGCGAAGTCACGTAGATCACCATTCTCTGATAAAATCATTGTTATTAACATACATTGATCGCGATAGACAGATCTGCAGCGAGAAATGTAATGAGACAGACCCCCAGGAACAGTCTGACGACTATCTACAGACCCTAGCTCAAGAGGCATCGGATCAAGGGATGTCTTCAGCTGAGAAAAGGCGCATCTTTGTATACCTTCCGGATCAAAATCAGCACTGAGTCCTTCTGAAAGTCCATATCTCAATTAAAAAAGGCCACGGAACAACTCAAAGGGTTGAAGGGTTCATAATTGCTTTGCTTAACTTCAGCCTTGAATCCAAAATCTCCATGTTCATGATCAACAAATATTCTGACTCTTGTTAGCACAAGTGACCAAATGTAAGCTCAAGTAAACCAATGTGTTCAGTAAGGTTTTCGGTTTACCATTTGAGCTTAGTCTAACCCAGACAAGGCTCCGCAGACTGTTGACCCTATCAACATGATCTCATGTTGACATATACATATAAGGTCTCACCATCGGCGGGGACTTTGAAGTTCAGGGAGCAATTTTGTGGTCGTAAATTATCAGATCCTTTCATGCAGACGACACTTCCTGTTGGTGAGGCGCAAGTTCTATTATCATCTTTTTTTTCCTTTTTAGGGCACAAAAGCACGATCGCGTTGCATTTTCCGGCTGGACTCCATGCCGTGTTCATCATATTGGATATGATAAAAAACTATAAACTGTGCCTGATGAACTCGCTCGATCAGTAGTTGTACTTCTTGGATTGCGACCGAGCACCTAGTAAATCTTTGATTCAAAAAAAAAGTAGCTTCAGTCTTTCACACTATCTCTGTGGGACTGAGGTGAGCTTATGACTGAGGAAATTACCTTTGCAGATTACTGACTTCCTAGCCTAGTCAGTACTTACAATAAATATGAGTCTTTCACTCCTATTTTTGTGGAACTGAGTCTGTACTTGCAATACTTACAATACTTCCGTTGACTTCATGATCAGAAAAGAGTGTGTGTTCTACTTCAAATGAAAACTACTCTAATGTTGATCTTCATATCTTTAGCACTAATTTGTACATAGCTTACCAACCAAAGGAACAGTTGTCCCCAGTTGTCCATCCCTGATTAACCCAACCTTGTGTGTCTTCCCTCCTTTTCTCTCATGACATCATTGCTGCTTCCAGTGATGTTCCATAATGATAGAATATAATACTAACCTGACAGTCAGCACAAGTTAGATATAGATAAATATACTAATCTCAGTCTCTTGAAGGTGATGAGAACTGAGGTGTGTGAGTTACTATGAGACATATTTAAGGACCCTCGTGATTTTGTCTCGATCTCCAATTCAAGCCTTTACTTGAGTATCGCAACCTGAGTTACTCTCTTTTGCCTTCGTCAACATTGTAGTAATGTAGCTCAACAGTAGGCAATGATTTTCAAAGAAAAACTTCCATCATTGGGCTGTTCGCCGAGCACTGAGGCAAAGGAATGACCCAAGTTCAGGTGAAATGACCAGATGAAAGGATTTTTTTCTTTACCTGTTGGTCTGAGGGTTTTGAATCTAGTCGTACTTAGCCCCTAGAAACTGCTGCCATTTATGAACTCTCGAAGTACATATCTAGCAGAGCTTCAGGCCCATTCCCATCTTTGAAGTATGGCTTACAGAATCAAACCGGAGGTCCTCGATAACTGAATTGATGGTCCCGAAAGATGAAAGGAGAGATATCACTGATTCAATAGAATGTTCAACTTGTCAATTAGTCGCGGCCTAATTCGACCAATTATCTGACCTATCAAATCGATTACAGGTTCATGAGGATGCATCTGCGTAGTACTGATACGGCTGTCAAGGACTTGGTACTGGAAGTCTGACCAGAGAGGAAGCAGTATAGAGATCTCATTGTTCGTATATTGGATTTGAAGGAAAGCGGTGCTACAAACATGACAGGGATTTTACTCCCAAAGATCAGTGAGTATATGAGCCATAGAAAGAAAACAACGAGAGCTTGCTCAAAAGAAGAAGGCAACGTACGGTAACAAATAATCATACCTTTAAAATCCAGCCAGTCTAATAGTGCACAGAATGCTCAGAGAGTGCTCACCTTGGGAAACTACTTAGTATTCAACGGCTTCATCATCATCAGCGTGATTGGATATAGATTCCTCTTTCTTTGCGGAAGGGTTAAAACCAGACTGTTCCTCCTTTCCAGTGGCTACCTCGTCAATGTCTATACTTGCATGCCTTTCCTCTAATGGTGATGAAGGAAGTTTTTCTTCAACTGCAGAGGGGGGTTGACCCTCCGGATCCGTCTCCATCACAACACGCTCAGATTTTATCTGAGCCTCTTCTTCGATAGCTTGCTGCCGAAGTCGATTTATTTCTTCGACACCAGCTGTACGCTCGTCCTTGAACATGTCCCATTCCTTGTCAACTGCTTCCTTGACCTGGATAATTCTCAGCAAAACTGAAGACTTGAACTGGAAAGAATATGCGAACCTCCTGCTTTCGCCTTGCTAAGAAAGATTCTTGAGCGGGTGTCAATTTAGCAGGTAGATAATACAGGGGTGGGGGATGTGATCTGGGCGGGAATGACAGAGGATTTGCTGATGACACGGACGAGTCGTCAAGAATTGTGTCCGATGTTAGCAAAAAGTTTGCAATAACAGGAAACCGCCGCCAGCGGGTCTTGTACTGAAGTGATATTAAGTAAGAATAGACAGGTAAACGAGGCTAAACACACGATTGAATCCTTCAACTGTAGGTCTTCTTCCTTTCGATTAGCCGCGTTCTTGTTCTTTTTCGCTTCTTCTGCGCGCCTAACAGAGTCAGTCTCATTGCGTAGCTTCGTCTGTAACCTCTTCTCAGTTAGTTGTCGCTTTTTTGCCTGTAGAAGCACCGTGATTGCAGGAATTTTTGAGCGAGTTGCGAGAACCTACAGCTTCGCTGGCATTGCGCTCCTTGTCCTCGATCTTGGCCTTATTAAGGGTTCCCAGCACGAGGCCAAACATGCTTTTACCGCGTTTTCTTTCTCGAGTACTGCCAGTTACGGCTGAGAGGTCCAATCGAGGTCGTTTGCGCTGTTCTGTTGCAGGCTTGGGTGGTTCTGCGACATCAACCTCCATGTTGCCTAGCACTTGACTAGACGTTCTGTGAGCATTGAAATGAGTAAGATAATATAATGTCATACTCCTCGGAAGACATATTAGTCGTTGCTGGTGATGATGGTTAGTGACAAGCAGCGTGAGAACGTCAAAGAAACCAGATGCCACCACCTACTACCACAACAAAGTCCCAAAACATCTACAAGGGTAAAGTCAAACCAGGGGTCACGCAGAATAAACCTGTCCCCGAGGCGGAACGGGTCAGAAGACTCTTCTCGTCGCTCTGTTCTCAGACTGATGGTGGTCACTTTGTGAATGCCATCAGGACCTGTGATAAAAGTCTCTCTTGGTTGCTATCGTTGTCATAGTGCTCTTACAATAACCTTGTAGTCCTTAGGATTTTTCCTGACGATCCCGATGCCCTGAGCACAAAGCTCTTCCTCCTGCTTCAAACTGATCAGTACGAGGCTGCGCTTGTCGTTATCGACAGGAATAAGGACAAGTCGAAGCTGGCTTTTGAGCGCGCTTACGCTTTGTATCGGTCTCGCGATGACGATGAGGCGCAGAGAGTAATTCAATCACTGGAACAGAATGCCGATGATTGGGGTTTGGCCCATCTCAAAGCTCAACTGGTGCGTGTACACCTTCCCTCATGTGCTGCGTTACGAAGCGAGTTTATACATATTTCTCGCAGTTTTACCGTAATGGTTTGTATTCAGAGGCGCATAGTCTTTACAACCAACTTCTGGACAGCATAGGCCCAGTGAGTACTCTCGGTGAAGTTGCATGTTGATTGCTGAGTTGTGCCAGGAAACAGAGGAACATTCTGATATATTGACCAACCTTCAAGCAACACAGAAGCACCTTGACTTCATTAACAATGACTATCTGCGTGCCATTGATTCCTTGCCCGCTTCCATCTCTAACGCGATCGAGAACGCATTGCCACCGACCCTAGCCCCTCCAATTACGAACATCCCCTCTTCTTCGGCTCAACAACCCTCTAAGACCTCCCTCGAGAAACCGAAGAGAGTGCGGAAGTCACGTATCCCTCCTAGGGCTGTCCCTGGAGTTACTCCACCTCCTGATCCCGAACGATGGTTGAAGAAGAGTGAACGCTCTATCCTTAATCAAGGACGTAGAAGACGCGGAGGGGGTGGTGGTGCGACACAAGGAAGTGCTAGTGCTGAGGCTCCAGCCTCTGTAAATGCCTCTACTGGCAAGGGAGGCAAAGGAAAGCGGAAGAAGTGAAGCTTGACAACTTGCTATGGGCTAGTAGTGAACAAAATGTCTTCTTCGATGATATATAGCATGATATACAGCCTTCAGCTAATTTCACGTAAAGTCGTATTGGCATTATTGTGTTATGATTACTTTTCAAGCAGCAAAAATTGATCCTTACGTTCTCGAACATTGACTGTCACCTGCCACATGTTACAAGCGCTTGTATGGCAACCTCGAGGCCTTTGCAGAGAACGCTGTTCGCATGATATCGTGCCGGAATTAATGGAAAAAGCAGCTGATTCCACGTGCAGTTTGCAGTACAGTACAGGAAGGAATCATCTTTGACTAATCTGCTTTAAAACTACTCTGCAATCACCGAATTATTGCTCATGGTTAAAATGTTGCGATGCCGGCTTTACGTCATTATTTATCTCGGAACTCAAAGTCATCGACCCTTGACCATGCGCCCAGCTTAACACACTATAACAACATGGATGCCTCATGCAAAGCATAAACTGCCAGATTCAATACATTGTCATAGCTATTCCTTCATCAGTATGCGAGATCCTCTCCACCAATACAGTTTCAGGTACACGCCGTGCGGCTAGCACCCTATAAAGTCATTGAAAAGGCGACGTTGTCTTCTAACAGCTCTCAGACCTTGCCTTTTTACTGGTCTAGCCTCCACCATGCATTTATCGGCAGTACTCGGCCTTATAGTCATCGTACGCAACGGTGACAGGTATAACCTCTACCAGGATCCTTACACTTATGCTGCTTCCAATGCAGAAACTACTGCCCTCGGTGAGGTCTGCATTAAGATCCATTGTATCGTCTTTACGTTAGTCTGCTGAATACCTCTTTCCAGGTTGAGTCCCATCGCCTTGGCTCCCTCATCCGTTCTACCTACTTCGAAAGCTCTTCTCCCTCCTACATTGAGGGTATCCGTTCCGATCTTGTTGACAACAATGAAGTAAAGGTCCGCGTCAAGGCTGGTGTTGAGGGCACTGTTGTTTTCGATTCTGCCATTGCCCTCCTCCAGGGCCTATTCCCTCCCAACTCCAGAAACAAGATTGTTCTTGCCAACGATACTACTGTTGTTGCCCCACTCGGTGGCTACCAATACGTTCCTGGTAAGTTGCGAGCCTGGGCACGGTGAATAAACCCAAAATAATCTCTTCCCAGTCGAGACTGTTGAGCCGGGTAATGACCGCTCTCTTGAGCCCTGGACTAATTGTCCTACTTTCGAGGAGCACATCAAGGATTTCTATGCATCTGATGATTTCAAGAAGAAGGCCAAACAAGCCGAATCGTTTTTCAGGGGTGTCAAGGACTACGTCTTTGGTCGCCCTACTACCCTCGAAAACGCTTGGAACGTGAGCATCGCAATCATGTATCTCTGGAGATTGTCATGTCAACCTCAATGGATCTTTCCATGTTAGATCTATGACTTTATCAATACTCAGCTCATCCACAACAAAACCTACGCATACCGTCTCCCTCCGACTTTCATTGAACAGGCTCGCTACTTTGCTAATTTCCATGAGAATGGTATCTTCGGTGACGATGACATTAACGGCATCGGTAACAGTAAGTGCAGGATGTTCTCTGTTCCATTTGTCACGACCCAATAAAACCAAAAAGTTGCTGGCCGCACTCTCCTGCATACTATCCTCAGTTCCCTCGAGAGAATTGCTTTCAATGGTGACCCTTTACAGTTCATGTTGATCGAGACGACCTATCAGGCTTTCATCTCCTTCTTCCACCAGACTGGTATCATTCAAGAGAACCCTGAACTTGAGGGTATCCGTAAGCATGTTTTTTTTTGCACCAATTAGATCTTCTAAATATCCTTATCGTTGTACAGCTGACTACTCATCCGCCATCGCTATTGAACTCCGCCGTGGCGCTCCCCCCGATATCCGCGACTTTCTCCGTATCAAGTTCAAGAATGGTACTCGCACTAGTTTCCAAGATGTCCACGTCTTTCGCCACCATGCTGATATACCTTTGACTGAATTCATCTACCGCGCTGAGGTACTTTCTGCTGTCATTTATCGGTTTGGCCTCTTACCTAATTGCTGCTTAGAATGCTGCCATCTCTAGCAACAGACAATGGAGGGAAACTTGCAATGCAAAAAATAGTTTCGATGTTGCTGAGATCATCACTGGTGGTGCCAACTCCCCTCAGGCCATGTTCAAAGGGGCTTTTGCTTTTGTTGCCCTTTTGTCTCTTTACACTGTCTCCAAACTTATCAGGCGCAGCTGTCAACGCGCTCAAACTCGTGTCAGATTAGAGGGTGAAGAGGTGAGTCAAGTCGTGACCGGCTACGGCTCAATTTCGCGTCCTGGACATCACGAATACGTTATCAGAGATATTAGGAGCAATATTGCGAGAGCTCCTACCACTGCCTACCACCTTGAGTAGCCCTGATAGGTCATCTGATCGTCTGATATTGGTGGACGTTTGAGGCCGCCGATGGTCGTGCTCAGGATCCTATTGATTGAGAGCATGCACTGATATCTATATCTATCGCAGGTCCTCTACGCCCCTGTTGTTGAGAAAGCTAGGCTGGTCTAAACGCTTTCGCGGGAATCTTTTTAGGCGGTTTGCTTTTTGATGTTTTTTCAAATGAGGATTAGAGGTCTGGACACATCATCTCCGGTTTTCAATTGTATTGTGTTCCCTGCTTGATGCTTTCTCTGTGTACTATTTACATTGACTATTTCTGATAAGTTGGCTGAAGGAAATTGACACAAGGATCACTGCAAGAGTCAGAAGTGAGGCCGCCTCATCTCATGAGAGTGTTTTTAGCAAGTAGGATATCACTTGCGCTTCTCCAGATGCTAGCAATAAGAGCATGGCATGATATATCTTTGAGTGATTAGGTGAAATCAGGGGAATAGAACTGAGGGACGATAATGAGTCCACTTTCGGTGCAGCGGATAGTAGTGAACAAGGATTGTCGGAAATCAACGACTCTGTTGGCATCAGTAGGAGCCAATTTGGGTAAGTGATCATAATGACACAGTCTACACGAACGTACCAGTAATGGCATCTTCGGGAACTTGTATTCCCAACCTCGAGCTAGTCAATTACATATCTTTCCCCAAACATAGAGACCAGGTTTTCGTGGCAGTACGATCCAGAACGGGCGCCTTCAGAGCTATTCCATGATTTTATCACGTAGGAGGTGATGCCGGGCTGCGTCACTTACGGCTTACACTGTGCATGAACCACAACCTCTGACCACTATATGTGATCCACAGCCGTCAGATTCTAGCATGTAACTTCTACTGCAATATGATCGAACGGCTTGCGCAGACTCCTAACGACAACCTCACACTTGTCTGGTGCCCAGGCCATTCAGAACAACAAATGAGAGAGTTAATGAGCTGGCACAAACGATGAATTCCCTGTCTGGAACAGTTGACACATGCTTTGATGAGCCTGATGCGGACCAAAGCCTGGAAGAAGCAAGGACTCTGTGCACAAACTGACTGCTTTCCCCTCATCACTCCGACCAACACCCTACTTCCAAGACACGCAAATTGTGCAGATGCCTCGTACAATATCGCAGAGGTCTATGCAGAGTACTTCTACACGAAGTTTAGCCCGGCAGTGAACACATCTTGACCATGTGGTGAGCCCCTATGTGAATGTTATGAAGGAGTCCTAGGCACTCGCAAAGGGGTTAAAACTCTCGTGAAAATCTTGGCTCGATCTAATGCCTGCAATGAGTCTCGGTTATGCGTTGCATGGGTGTTGCATGGGTGCTTCGAGGTCCCAACTCGTACTGGTTGACTCATGTGACACCAGTTGTATGGTAGCGACGCAGTATAGGCTACTCGTTCATCAATCTCCTAACACAGGGTTGAGGACTTTGTAACACCTACACGTCAGGAATGGGTCCTTCTGTCTGATGAAAACCTACGATATACCCCTGGAAAGCTACTCGGGAAGGATTTGAGAATTAGTCCCCTACCGCATCACACGTTTCGTTGCGATGAGTAAATCTTTCTCCATACTGCTAGTCTTGGTAACACCTCTAGTCGACTTTGCCCAGACCTCCCTCCTTTGGTTACGGTGACACATTCCTGACGCTGCGCCATGCAGTCTAGACCTTCCGTATCTTAGCACTTGTTTGCTCGTTGCATAATCCACAAAAGACTTATAACATATGGGCGTAAAAGTAACTAATTTAGCATCTACTGTGCGTGTTTCAACCATTCCTTTTATGGCATGCCAAAAATAATTCCAAAAGTAGGACTTCTGTGTCCTCCCCTTTTACTACTTCCACATCTAAGCCCATTTCACATTGTCAAAAATTGCGTCTAATGACTCCGATTGTCAAAACAAAAACAGAAACTACACCGTTTTGGATCCGGTCTAACCCGTACCACAATGACAGCTTCCGAGCAGATTTTTCTTATTCTCTTCTAATCATCTTCTACGAAAATTCTTAGTTTCATCGGTTCCACATTCATTTTTATGCGGGCAACAGCCTCACGACAATGGTCACAGTTGTTGTCGCCATCCTACCCGTGCCAGGTGTATAGTTGCTGAGTCGTCTGTTTATAAGACTCAGGTTTACAATCTACTTGATCAATCATCAGATAAAGAGATGATCTGTAGATATTTTTAGGGTAGTCTGTGTGGCTGCATCTGTCCCATGCTATCAACATGTCAGTGATAATGAGACCCAGAGACATCTCCAGGACCATTTTTTTTGGATCTTTCGATAATATTTTCGAGGTAACAGTTAATATCCAGTGTATCCCCAGCATCTACTGGTGAATTGGCGCTTTTTCAAAGATTTGGAATTTCACGCTCATCGTTTTCCTCAGACTGCTTGCGGCAGATATTCCAATCAGTAATTTTTATGCTCGATTTTCATGAGCAAGAGTGCATTTCGATCAAGAGGTAGCAGAACATGTGAAGGCAGTTAGCGAGTGGATTCCAAATCAGAATAAACCAGCAAGTGGGCGAGGTTGATGTTAGCCTGGGAGCGTAGTACGACACCGAATTGATAGATGAAACTAACTTGAACAGAAATATGTAATTATTTCTTAGCGAGACACATCAAATAGAACACCTGGCAGCTACCCAACTGTAAATTCTTCTGGCACCAAATTACAAAACTTTCTGCTGGAACATAGGTCTAAATTCGGAACTACAATGTCCTCTTGCCCGGAAAGTTTAGAGACACGTGACAGTCTGCAGTAGCCTACTGACTATTGAAGTTCATGGCCTCGCCTAAATACATAGATTGATGGGGGAAGAAAAGAAAAGGGGAAAGGGAGAAAAGGAATACAGGGAGACGAGATGAAGCTATAACGAGCAAGTGTTAGGGTTAAATCCTCACGCCCGGAAGGGGTATGTTTCGCTCTTTGAGGGTGGATGAGTCGCGCGGTGCTGAGTGTCACGCAGTCTTTGTATCTGGGGCATTCCGTTAGGATGTGCTGTCTTGTTTCTAGGTCCGCCTCTTCACAAGGGCGCGCTACCGGTTCGTTGCAAGAATCTCACCCTAAATTCGCTAATGGGCGCGTGGCACAGCATGGTTCTCGTGGCTCTAGCGCATAGGGTGATGGAGTGTCCGACACGCGGTAACCACGTCCCGCCCTTCGTGTACGATGAAAGGGCCTCGTCTCGTTGGTCTCTGTGGTGAGAAGACTGTGGTCCCGGATTTCGCCCTTCGAGAACCCTGCTCTCCATTCGTCGAGTTGTGCCTTTGGTTCCTCTGGCTAGGGCGTCGTAGGATGTACGCATGTTTTCCTCAGCCAGGTAGAGGGTCCTCACTGCCTCGTCATGAACTTTAGCTTGTATGAACCATTTTGCGTCGCTGGGGCAGTCCCAGAAATGGAGGCTGCCTTCCGGGTGGGTCGTGTAATGTGATCTTAGGAGTCTGGAAACCACGAGAGTGGACTTGGCCCGAGTGGACTATCATGTTGATTGTGCCTCTGACTGCTGGGAAGTTATCGGTGAAAACAACAATGTTTCTGCATCCTGTGGCTTCGGCTATGGCCAGTCGGATAGCGAAAAGCTCGGCGCCTGTGGATGTATTTTTGCCTGTCGGAGCCTTGACGGAGGCGATCTGGTGTCCCCCCACCCAACATGCGGCAACTGCTTAGACAGTGGGACGCTTGCGTCCGTGGCGCGTGGGAACTATGACGTGTCGTAGGCTGCTTTCTAGCATATGTCGTACAGGGTTCTAAGTTGACTGGCTAGGCATTGTTCTGTACAGGTCTTCTGGACACTAATTTAGTGGGTCCAAGTTTTAGTCACCACATCGACAAGATAGTCACGGCCGAACGAGCCTAGAAACCCCTCAGTATTTTTTCGTCTATTCTTTCACTATGATCTACAGTAGCAGGTGAAGACAACATCATGGTTCCCACAAATGCGATTGCTGGCCGATCTCACGCTGCCAAAAATTGTGTCTAATGATGTCGAAAACTATACCACTATCGATCTAGTCGTGGCGTGATGATGTTATTCTGCTTCCGAATGGGTCTTTCAGGTATCCAGAGTATGTATTTAAGCCTCGTCTCTTGGATGAAGATTTCTCAGTTCCGCCCCTTCGAACCGTTTCACTTGATTCACTGTCTCTCTCAACATCACAACAATGCATTCCAAATTTCTCTCTATCGTTACCTTCATCACTGCCGTTGTTGCCGTCCCCACCACATCAGGGGAGGACCGGAACTGTAACTCTGGGGCTGTTCACTGCTGTAACAAAGTCCACAAAATCTCTTCTGATTCCCCGACGGTTCAAAATCCAGTCGAATCCGCTTCTAATATCTTCGGTCACTTTATCGGTCTTGACTGTGTCCCTGCCGCGGGACAGGGTGCCGCTGGTAACGACTGGTCAGTTGTTCGTCTTGATATACAAGTAAATATATGCTCATCGTTCCCAGTGCTTCTCAAAGTGTATGCTGCACAGACACTGCATTCAGTACTGTTTTCCTTTTCCCTTCCATTTCTTATCATTTACTCACTTCCTCATAGACGGGTTTTTCGCGTTTGGCTGCATGCCTATTAATGTCAATCTCTAGATAGGCTATTTGTATACCCGACTCGTGTATTAGCGGGCTTGAATTATATCTCGTATTCAGTGGGTGTGACTTGTGGAGTCCTAACCTTGAGACCTTGATCAGGGGCTTCTGGGTGAGATAATACCATCAAGTATCAAACGATCAAACGATACTTTAGTCTTCATTCGTGAACGTCGGGAACACTTAGGCAAGTCACGAAAATGGTCTGTCTAGATTTTAGATATCAGAATGCAATGTATCGGTATGTCCATCTCGGACGGATATCCTAACCTAATATATCGTATATATTTCTAAGCTGCTTCCACCTGTACTGACATCTGTTTGATTTCAGACTGCTGAGCCAGTTCGAAATTCTTAGGGTCTCTTAGCTTTCAGGATTTTTTGTCTCTCATGCAAGTACCTTGGTCACTATTTCACGCGCCGATTGACTTATCATCTATGAATTAAATCACAAGCATGAATAGACCAATGTTTGTCATGACATCTCAACACTCACAAACTCGTGAACGAGGACTAAAAAATAAGACACAACATGATACCCGATTGCTTAACCAGAGGTCGACGCTCAGTAGGAGTATTATTCAACATTATCTTACCCATAAGTCTTAATCAGGCTCTCAAAGCTAGAGCTTCTCGTTGAGAAATAGATATTATCACGAACACTGAACATACAAGCCCAACAATCAATATACGAAAGTCAGGCACACAAACAATCTATCTAGCCATTGATATCGGTAGGAGTACGGCCATAGTGAAAAAATCATCTACACAAATACAAGAAAGAATATTAATACTGGATGTAGTGCCTGAGTGGCAAAGACCGAGAAGAACTGGGAACGATGAGTATAGAATTACAGGTGCTTAAGAGGAAGAACTGACCAGCTAGCACTACTAGCATCCTGATTGACGCCGGGGTTGCACTGAAACTCAACAAGCCGTTCGCGAGTCTACTGCAGGATGCGGGTTTACCTCCAAGTCGCGGGAAGAATCCACCTATTTGAGTGGCATCTCTGACTTATTGATGGAATTGGCCAGTTCCAAAGGTTACCCTGTCTTGAGCTGATATGGTCGGGACGTCGACAACTGTAGAGACGAGGGCCACAACGTATATTGTTGTGCGCTCTAGGACAATGAATGTTGTTCAGGAGCTTGAAGAGAAAGAGGCGAGGCTATGTTCTGTTGAACCCACTAGATGAGAAGAGTTTGTAGGGAAGCTAACCAACATCATCGCAATCTCTTGTCTTCTAACACCCGGAGAACCATTAAAAACATTAGACACGATTCAGACACCGTGAATTTTCGAGAGAATTGTGTTATTGTGTTATTTTCAGGCAGAAAATGTTGGTCACATTGAAAAGATTGTGAGAAATTTGGAAGCCACAAAGATGTTTCAAGCCTAGACATTAGTGTTGAGATCGCCTTTCCACTGCAAAGAAAAATAGCTAAAATTTGGACCCTATTGAGACATACATTGGGTGACTTCCCTTAAGAATCTGGGAAATTCTGAGGATGTAGTGCACGTGTAAGATTCCAGTATCTGTTTACCGTAACGAGTGTGTGATGTCACACCGTATTGCATTCAATGCGTTACACTCAATGCAACACAATAACTGAAGACAGAACACTGCTAATATGTTGTGCAACAGTTCTTTGTGGTAGAATTTTTTTGAAGTCTCCCTCTGACCTTGATAAGAGCCATTAAAAGGTAAGCCCAGTGGCCCAGATTGTCACTGTGTTTGGCTCCTATTCCCTTGAAAAGAATCTTCGTCGAATCTTCGTCACACAACCTTTGGTAGCTCATAAGAAATAAGGAAAGAGGTTAACATGTTTGATCTATATCGGAGACAACATCTGTATGTAGTATGTGATCCTGATCTACAATGGAGAGGATATAGCCTTCTGATATCTCTAACTAAAAAAGAAAATAGGTATCTAGGGAAGTCTAGGAGAGGGTCTGGCGTTTTTCTCAGATCACAACACCTGGGAAAGTCTGGAACGCCCTGAAACTTGAAATTCGGCATCTCGGCATGGAGAAGTCTGAGAAAATTTTTAGACTGCTTACGGGAAGCCCATTAAATTAGTGTCCGGATGATCAAGGGTCTCCGAATTGTGATTGTTTAAATTAAGACATTCATTTATGTCTAAATTTGAACCAGCGTTTAGTCAGCATTCAACAAACTCCAGTTTGGGCGTATCGGTTTGGTCACTGAGTAAATGTGGTGAGTTTTATTTGCGTCTCGTTCTTAGTTTAGAACCGTGATTTGTTTATTTTCGTCAAACAAGTATAGTCACTCCCACTAGGTAAAATCGAGTTTTCTCATTCGTATTACGCTCCCAGGCTAACACCATCGATCAACTTCGCCCACTCATCTGGTTTATCCTGATTTGGCGTCCACTCGCTAACTGCCTTCACAAGTTCTGCTACCTCTTGATCGAAGTGCACTCTCGCAAACTCAGCTGCCAAATCAATCCCCGCAGTGATACCTCCACAACTCCAAATCTTCCCATCTACTATCCATCTCCGATCTCCAATCCAAGTGACTTCCTTCCTCAACATACCTCTCTTTGCAAATGCACTCAGGGTGTATTTATTAGAGCAGACTTGATGTCCGTCTAAGATTCCGGTTTGGGCCAGAAGGAGTGAGCCCACGCAGATTACGAGCATGGCTTTGATTTTGGGCATTGTGAGTTGAAAGAATTTGATACAATCGGGGGAAAGAGTCCTTGTCGGGTTTGCCCCGGGAACAAGGAGGTAGTCGAGTTGATCATCGGGGGGAGGGTTAGAGAACGTGTGCGTTGGTTGTTGAGCTGGACCAGAGGAAGGTTGTACAAGATCCAGAGTTTCAGCGATATAAGACCATTTGATATTTGTGGCTTTCGGGATAAGTGATTCTCTTTGGAAGAAGGAACAAAGAATTGGAGTATGATTATTGAGGAAGTCAATTGGACCGGTTGCATCCAGGAGTTGGTAGGTGGGGAAGAGGACAACACCGATGTGCACAGTTTTACCTGCAAGGGACATGGTCAAGAGGAAAGAGTGGATTCCAGTGAGTTTATATAATAGGTTCTTTTAAAAGCACCATTCCCATCATCGATGAAATCGGGCAGAGTTATCTCCCGCTAGGTGTCATCTGAGCCACATCATCTTTTATATAAAAATATACTGCAACATGATGCTAGGCTATAATCTAGCTTCTGTGAGATTCTAGGGATGTAGGGTGCAAAAAGGCTTCACTTCTCGTAAGGAGATTCTGAGAATGCAATGCAGGTGTGAAATTCCGGTTTAGGATAAATTTGATCAGACATGATGTCACTTTGGATCACTGTGTCACGTCGATGATATCATTTATATATTTTCATCCTGGAACTGCTTGTATGTTGCGCAACAAATCCTATGGTGCTTTCCAACAACACTGTTGAGGTGAATAATCGTCATAACCAGGGAGACCGCCCTGGGATGTATATTGGAGCTAGTATCTATATATGGTATGCATCTTTGATAATGGAGACAACATCTATATTTGCAGCTCTCTCCATCTAATCCATCACGCCCGCCGAGGCAGAATCTTTCGCTCTCAGGGACGGCATCAGTTGAGCCACGTCCATGGAAGGAATCAGCCGCATCATCATCGTCACCGACTCCATCCAGTGCGCACAAAAGCTACTCGACACGTCCAACCATCCGAGGCAAGGCCATACCATCGCCATCTCAAAAAGCCTCAGAGCGTTCTTTAACAGGGATCCCACCAACTCAATCCAATTTTGGGACTGTCCCAGTGACGACAGATGGCCCCTGCACCGCCAAGCGGACCAACAGGCCAAGTCCCATAGGATCCCCATCCAATACCCCAACAGAGAGTCATGGGAACTATGCCGGCGAAACGAATGCGAGGACATCATCAAGGAGTGGCAAATGTTCTTCGAAAACGCCCATACAGGGAAAACCAATTTCTCGACACATATGACGACGATGACAACCTTGTTACCCCAACCTATGCTAAGGGAGGAAGCTGGCTAACGACCATTGGCATTTCCAACTCTATATGCACTCGCGCAACACGTCTCATCACAAACCACGTTCCCCATAGGCGAGTACGGAGCCAGGTTCTTCCCCAACAAGAACACCTCCTGCCCATGCAGTAGCACCCAACTCGAGACACGACACCACATCTTGCGCCAATGCCCCCTCTACAAAAGCTACAACCGCGTGGGATACGTCCTCAGCAAAATAGTCGACTTCCTACAGAGCAACCTATGAGCTTTTTGCTTCATGGATAATATCGAGTAAACCTTAGTACTCCCTACACTAGACGATACCCTCTCTCTCTATTCTCATTATTAGGTATTTAATTATTTACATATTCAAGTAGAGTCATCTACCACGGACTGCGATTGTGCACCGTGTAATAAATCGTTGATCCAAAAAAAAAGAAGTCTGGAAAACGGTCTGGCAGTTTTCCCAGATCACAACATCTGGAAATGTCTGGGAAACCCTGAAATTTGAACTCCATGCTTGGCATCTCAGTACAGACTGTTCATGGGAGTCACCCAGTCTGGGACCCAACACAAAGACAATGGAAGGGGCTACGCAAGTTGGAGGAGATTATCTTTTTTGTGTGACTGCACTGAACTTTCCACAGAAAATCTAGATAGCAAACATTGCAGAGTCTGCAAGCAATGTTCCACCCTTGATATGGTTCAAGAGAGTACGTGGCTGATGACCTGTGTATGTGCGTCATGAGACAGACTCACATCTGGGAATCACTATAAGAACTATATCTGTTGAACTCTACAACTAAAATACACTACTTTCACAAACTATCAGAATTACTATGGGAGATCATAAAATGTCGTATTTTATACATGAGAAGAAGTATACCTCTTTAACAGTGAACTGCCCCTGCAGTAAGTTCCTTCTTATCTAATCTACCCATGGCTGTGTCTAAATCACTGTCTCCCTCTTCCACCTCGAAAACATCTACATATATTCATAGGTGTTTTCGAGGTGGAAGAGAGGAGACAGTGTTTAAGACACAGCCATGGGTAGATTACCTAAGGAAGCTTGGCAACAATAACGATGGTCTGTGCGTGGGAAATAGATAGGACAGCCGTGATGATTTGTTTACTGGTTTTTTGATGACCGTGACTGAACTCAAAATGCGCGCATTGACCACCGCGACGACCGCGACAGCGATGGGCACAGAACCTGCGATCGGAATGCAGGACAGCGTGCTCAAAGGCAAAGGTACGCCCAGATCGTGGGTGTCGTTGCCAGAAGAGCTTGTGCGGTGAGTTTGTGGCAATTGTCTGCGCCACACGCGTTCATGGACTGACTGAGTTCAGATATCTTGGGACCTGGTGTCTCTGGATTCGTGCACCTAGTGCTTATGTGCCTTCAACCTGGGATGAAAAACACCTCCAACACCAGCGCACTCTCTATTCGTCGCTCCGCGATGCATTCCATTTGGAAAAGACCCTCATGTGTGTCTGTCCCAAGTGGGGCCTTGCTTGTGCGTTCTCAATGACTCTGATCGCTCCCGTGCTAACTTTTTTTCAGTGGAGAAACATACTCTATGGCAGCAAGCCATCAGTGTTGTCGACCCAACAGACTCACTCGCTCATCTTGCTATCGTCTCGCCTTCTACAGAACTTTCCCCCTATCGCCACTTTCGTCAAATCGTCTCCTCCAGCTGTCTTGTCTGTCGAATCAACAACCCCGTCACTTCTATTGGACTTTTGACAGCAAAATATTCCATCAGTTCTCATCTATTTGGTTTCATTTCCCTTTGTCGCGAACACGAACACAGACGGCTCGCATTCTGTGGTTTCTGTCTTCGCGAATCTCAAATATTTGCCAGTAATCCCAGCACAGGAGCGAACGAAGTTGCTGTCTTGGAGAATGAAGATGAGGAAACGTTTCCTGCTGTTGAGGCGACATGTCGATCCTGTCGCTCTGAGTGGCTTTGGAACAAGGCTTCCCTAGCACCATTTGACCAAGCTGCAGTCGGCGGACCTGAATTGTGTAGCGACGATTGGGAGACAAGACAAAGCGTGGATGGTTTCATAGAACTTGCAGAGGGATCCGTAGCCGATGTCATCAATCTCGCACGAGAAAAGTATTGGCTCAAGAAAGAAACAAGATTAAGTGACATGATGCAACAAGCACTTGCTGCTGCAAAATTCAATTCCTCTGCTACTGCCACTGCCTCGTTACGAAGGGGCGCCACCATCGATTATGGTACACCTATAGAATGGGAGGAAGAACTTGAGGACGAAGAAGAAGAGTCCTCTGGAGAGGAAGATAATGAGCTTATGCAGCTCGAAGGTGGTGTTAAAGACCTCGCGTTGGGAGATTGGGCGAGGACCCGAATTCTTGATGGGTATTGGATCTCTCCTGCGGATATGTGGTATAATAACTCCGTCCCTGGAAAATCCCTTGATATGCCCGCTGTACATCCATGTCCCTGGACTATCGACTCCTCAGCCATTGATGATCCCTCACAACAACATCCACAACCACGTATCAAATCAGCACCTATCCCACCGTCCTTTAGTCTCTGCGAACAAGCATTCATACAGTACGGCCAACAACTCCGTTTGATCCTCTTACCAGCTATGAAAAACATTGTTCGCCGAATTGCAATTGAATGTGCATTGGAAAACTTGGAGAATGGGAGCCATGATAAAGTGGTTGTAGATCCGACGCTGAGAGCTTCGAGAATGAGCTTGGAAGATGTAATGAGAGTGCTAAGGGAAGAGGAGGGAGTATGGTATGAAGGTTATGATTGGGTTGAGAGAAAGAGAAATGATGTCGAGAGGGAAAGAAGCGAGGGGAAGAGATCACGAGCTCGGAGTGGAGACGAAGACGATAATGTCGAGTGTGGTCCGACAAGTACGAGTACTAGTAGTGTGGACAGTGGCGACAGCAGCACCAGCAGCAGCATAGGCTCTAATAACACAAGCCCTGTCCTATCAACGACAACCTTACGGACTACACCCTCGCCACCACCTCTATCTGATAATGATGGGTGTGACGATAACGCGAAGACAAAGGATTATACATTGCCAGCGACCGAAGTAATACTGAACAAGGTTTTGATACCTGTGGAACCTGTGTTAAATCCTCCCAGAGTATTGAGGAGTATTCCGCATGTCCCAATAACAGCCGAACATTTACCACAGTTTAGTTTGGAGGCTCTTAAAAATGTGAGTGTTGACTTGCTTCATTTATCTTTGCACATCTCTTCGCCCCTCAAAATACCCCTTACAACCTATTTCTAATATCACGTCACTACCACTTGATATTTCATTTCTCTCTTATTCGATGAAACACCAATTAATTGATCGGCATTTAGATCTGGCAAGAAGCATGTTCCCCGTTATATCACTGTCGGTGCCGGATATGCGAACGCGCTGTTGCAGCTGCGAACGCTAGTGCTAGTCCTGTCGCCGCACAGCCACAGTATCGTCAACCTCTTTCCTCTTCTCCCTCTGTTGCCCTTCCAACGGTAGACTCACCGATCATTCTTCAACCACACTACTATGAACAATCAAAAAGTGGTGAAGTAGTGGATTCTCCTGTTCATATCCAGTTACAAGAGGTCTCTGAGTCTGAGTTTGAGCTCGCGGCTGTCGTTGAAGACGAGGAAGAGGCGATTGCGGAGTTCGAGACTTATGACGAAGAGGAAGAAGAGGAGTATGATAGTGAAGATCTGGACAGTGGGTCATCGGTGATGTTTATGCCAGAATCAGGTGGTTGCAGTGTTAAGAGGGGGCAAACTAGCGGCTTCAAAAGACGACAATCTGAAGACCAATCCGAAGGTTCAGCTGAGACTGACTTGGAAGAGGATGAAGGGGAAACTGAGGAGAGGGGGAAACTGAGGACGAGGAAGAGGAGCAAGATGAAGCGAAAGAAAAAGAGAAGACGAAGATCTCTCTGCATGTTGTTGCTACCATCAGCAGCCAGACGAGGAAGAGATCGTTTGATGAGACTGAAGGTGAAGAAGACCATGGCCAGACAAGAGTTGGGTCACCGCCAAAAAGGCAGCGTAAGATGGATAAGATGGATGTTGGCATCGAAAAAATCTCGAGTACAGCCAGTACTACTGGTATAGTGTCAAGCGATGCGTCAATGCCTGTTAAAGGACACAGATATCATATGGAGGAGGAACGTGTACAGAAAAAGAGGAGTAGTGAAGAATTAGCTGATGATTATGGCGATGGCTACGATGATTACATCCGTGGTGGCGGTGATACGGACAAAGGCATGTTGAGGAGCTGGAAGAAGAAGAGACAAAGGACTGGGATTGAGAACTCTGATGTTGGTGTGGGTGAGGAAGTTAGTGAAAGAAGATATTCGAAGTCGAGATCACCCACGTACAGTGACGATTAATAGGAACGACGTTGTTGTGTTAAGGGTTCGAATAGTCAATTGGTCGGCGACGGATGGCGAAGGTGATAACCGGTACTCGTAGCTGGGATACTGGTCCTGACCAGCGAGTAAACTTGAATGCGAACGAGGGACGTATCTGTCTGTCATTTGCCCTGGCGTTTTTTTTGGGTTGTTGACTCGATTGCGTGGGTGGTATCATTTCTCTGCGCTTGGATGATTTTTTCTTCTCTTCTCTTTCTTTGGATGGACGAACGTCTAAGTCGTGGGCTGACTCTCATACCCTTATGACCTGCTTCGGTCGGTTTCTCACAGAAACCTTGGACTTTAGCTTTGATGCCCTTGCCCTACTTCTGTTCATCCCTGGACCTACTCCCTTACTCATTGATGCAGATGATCACATGTACAAGCTCTCTATTGTCATCGTACTTGCACGTCATTTGCTGTTTCTAACGTTTGCGTTGTTGTCGTGACATTTGTATATGTGTTTTATTTCTGTGTCTTGTTTATTGTCTTGCTTGATTGTTTCTCCTTTAATTGTATCGTGATACGTACAAATTTGGAAAGATTGGCGTTTTTATTGTTGCGGTGATTACGACTGTTGTAGTCCTAATTGTTTTTTGTGTCTCATTTAACAATGTAACGTTGGTTCTTTCCAGAAAAAGTGATTGAACTACCAATGTTGTGGGTTTTGAGCGATTTACGCAATTAAGGTTGGCAGTGAATCCACAGAGAGCGTTTTGTATTTATATACCGCAACAAGCAAACAGGTGCTAAGACGCGGTGGGTAAGGTACACTACTGACTACACCCGAGCTTCAGGGGTGATTAACTCGAGTCATTGCAAGTTAGGTATGAATGTTGATGGCGGGGTAGATGGCTCCTCTGTGGGGTTATGTAGGTTGGAAATGAATGTGTTCATACGTATTGATAGGTAATGTAAGGGAACTTGACCTTGACAGTGTTATGATTCATGTCAACTGGGAGTTTGAGATTCGGTCTCTATGAAGTCTGTAAGGAGCCCAGCTTTGATGTGTGGGGTGTGGACTGTGTCGATGGGAAGTGGCCATTTTTTGTGAAGCCCGGATTTCTCCAAGAAGGATGCCAGAGCTTTTATGCCATCCTTGGTGTCCAGGAGGTCAGGTAGGTACAGTGTTTGTGATACCTCGCGTAAAGCAATATGGTATCTTTCGTAGGTAGGGTAGGATTGAATAACATGATCTCATGTCTGTATTGGTTCGCCAAACCTCCACCTAGGTAGCTGTGTCCTGTCCTACATTGCAGAAGTTGTCTGAATACCTCTCTCTTGCCTGCTAGTTCCAGGATGTGAGGTGGGGGGATAGAGGGATGGTGGTATCCGGTTAACTGTTGCCCAGCTACCTTGTTAGCTATGGTAGTCTAGTTCCTCTTCAGATATTCACACGCGCGTCGGGTATCAGTGGGATGGATGGCTCTGACAATAGACGCATATCTGTAGGGTCATGTCCGCTAGTTTCAAACTCTAGAAGTTAAGCGAGTGATGGCGGACATTGAATTGGATAAAAAATAACCAACGTGCAAATTGAGTGCTATCCGTGGGCGGTTTGTATTTCGGTCAGAGAGTATTTAGACAGGTCAGGGTCGCGAAACCCTACCTAATACGGGCATGTCTGGCTATGATAGTGAGGATGACGACTACGACCTGCTGGCGTTGCAGCTGCTTCTGCTCGAATGGGAAGCTGAGGAAGAGGCCTTGAACGATAAAGAAGAGGAGTGGGCAACGTTGGGGAAAGGCGGAATTTCGTATTTGCTGCTTGACGGTGACAAGCAACGAGCGAAGAGTCCCAATCGACGAGGGCGACGTTGATGACGATGTTGGGAGGGGACGGCCCGAGGAGGATTTCCAAACATCAACACATAAGAATGAGATCAACAGAGCCCAACCCTAGATTCGGATTGCCTAAAATGGGTTTAGCATCTAACAATTCGACAGAAATGCGTTTGGAGCAGGGTCCCAACCCTCCTCCAAATTTCGAGTCCAGCGGAGGGGCTTGAAACTCAATGCCAGGAACATGGACTTAGCGATGTCATCCGGCATCCCGGCATCGCTCGGCTAGCGGAGCTTTAATTATATCCAAATATCATTCTGACCAGACGACCCTACGGATATGCGTCCAATGAAGAGAGTAGGGTTGCTTCTTCAGATAGCTAGTCTGCCCATTCGATAGGTCTTGACTGGTTTAGGAGCTTGCGTCCTAAGTTCTAGCCATTCCTTTAGTGGCCATTTTATCGTCAAGATCACCTGAAAGTCGCTAAACGAGCCTAGAAACCCCTTATCTGTCAGCTCTCCTATTGTGACCGACAGCAACACATGCGGACAATATCCTGTCTCCCGAAAATGCGATTGCTGGTCCATCCCATGCTGTCAAATATTGTGTCTAATGATGTCGAAAACTGTACCACTATCGATCTAGTCGTGGCGTTTTGGTGTTATTCTGCTTCAGAACAGATCTTTTCAGGTATCCAGAACATATATTTGAGCCTCGTCTCTTGGATGGAAATTCCTCAAGTCAACCTCTTCGAACTATTTCACTCATTTTACTCTCAACACCACCACAATGTACTCCAAGTTGATCTCCTTCATTATCTTCATCTCTGTCGCTGTCGCCGTCCCGACCATATCAGTTCAGAACCAGAGTTGCAACTCTAAGTCTATTCACTGCTGTAACCAAGTCCACTCTTCTAAATCCTCGATGATTCAAAATCAACTCGAGAACACCTCTGGTTTTTTCGGTCACTTTTTCGGTCTTGGCTGCGTCCCTGCCGCGGGACAGGGTGCCGCTGGCAACAATTGGTTAGTTGTTCGTTTGATATACAAGTGAATATATGCTCATCGTTTTCAGTGCTTCTCACACTTTATGCTGCTCAAACACCGAAATCAGTACTGTTTTCTTTTTTTCCTTCCAGATTTTATCATTCACTCACTTTCTTATAGATGGGTATTTCACGTATGGCTGCAAGCCTTTTAATTTCAATCCCTAGATAGGCTATTTGTGTATCCGACCGATGTATTGGCAGGCTTCAATTATAATACGCATTCAATGGGTGTAACTTGTGGAGTCCTAACCTTGAGAGTTTGATCAAAAGCTTCCGAGGATAATTTACAATTGATCGAAGTTCACAGGAACCGAGGTCGCGACTGAGGCTCAAACTTGCACATAAACAAGGGTTAGGGTCACTAAGGGTTCGAACATGGCTCTTTTGTCTCCATTCGTTCGTCCTAGTTGAATATGACACTCTTGGGACCGTCTCTCATAGCCTATTACTGTCCCGACTCATTTATATCATCCTTCAAAGCAATAGGTTGACCTCGTTGAATAGCTCAATCTTGTGCAGATTTGACAACTGAATGACGGTGAAGCCTCCATTGGTACTAGAGTACATGGATGTAGGACGATGTGTGTTGTATTTCTAAAATAAGATCCATCTGGTCCTTTGATCTGGACTGTGAACTGGACTGATGACCCTAGTCCCGGTCTTGCTCGCGGTCTTACTGCCTATCGAGGAGTTCAAGGCACTTTATTGGTATTTCTACCTCTGGACGGAGGATCGATTCTTTATAATTTTAATCTATTTTATTAAAACAATAAACTGGGTATTGAGTGGGTGCGTTCTCTTGGGCTAGCAATTTCTCATAGGAGGCGTCGATCCGCACTGTAATGCGTTTTCACTTTCTTGTCTTCTTCATTTCTTCCCTCTTTCTCATTTCTTTTTATGTATTGCATCATGTACGCTACTGCGGACTACATTCGAGCACCGCAATTTTATTTGGCTTACAACGTCCTTGACAATCAGTAGAGGGAAAATCAGAAGGAGATTGAAATAGACAGCAATGAGTTGGGATATGCACAAGTCCATTGTGACCTGTGAGCAATTCCGTGATGCTTCTTCTTTTCCTAGTTTGAATATGGTGGTCCCGTTGACAGATTAAGAGTCAAAACAGAGAATTGTTGAGGGTAGACCTGGTAACATAGGTAAGTTAGAACAATATCGTATTTAATCTTCGGCGGAGTCCCAAATTACACCATAACATGTGAGACAATACGTCTTATCAACTCGCAAAATTCAGACTCTTATTCGTCCACTCGCTACGCCTATCTTGTCAATGGACAATAAAAAAAAGAGCCATTCCTTTAATGGCTATCCTATCTTGCCTTCGTTCGGAATTCTTCTGCATCCACGATCAGCGAATGTCAAAGCAAGCAAGTCGGAAACGGAGTCTTCTGGAATGCAAGTCTCCAACATTGTATGACTTCCCGTAGGAATCTGGGAGAATCTGGGAGTGTTACATAAACCTTATTCTATGGTCTGAGGAAATCTGGGAAAAATGCAATTCCCGTAGCAACACTCCTTAGATGTGACATCACTATGTCACACACACGTCTTGTACATGTTTGTGCTGCAACACAGTACACAGTATTAAGACAAATCATGAATTCAATTCTCTTGAGGCACCCTAAGGACAAGCTATTACTTGCAAACTGTGCAATACTTGGCATTATATATCATATCATTCAGGCATGTAATGACAATGCCGCAAAATGAGATCTCCACTGTCTTGAACCTGCGTTTTCTTGGGAAATAGCTCATATGGAGCTGATAGAGGAAAAACGTCAGCAAAAGAAATTGTGAGCCTATATCCGTCTCTATAGTAGATGCCATCAGGAGGAATTCTGTATGTAAATTTGATCCGACTATCCATAAAAGGCTAGAAAATATCTAGGGAGGTCTAGGGAAGTCTGGCAAGGGGTCCAGACCCCTGTGCAGATCATCGTATCTAGGGAAGTCTGGGAGACCACCCTAATTTGAAATTCATGCTCGGCATCTCGGCATGGAGCAATCTAGGGAAATCTATGTAACACCGATTTCCCTAGACTGCCTACGGGAAGTCATCCATTCATTCGCAAAATGAATTTACGCGTGACCGAGCCAATGCCGATGTGTGGAGCCTGAGGATGTTCAATTCCAACAAAGAAGATACCTCAAGAGGGAACAAAGAACAATACAAAGAAGGCAATCTTTTTCTCATCCATCGTGTTTTAAAATCCAATAGGAAGAGATGAAAGAAGGAAGCTGCCGATTAGAAAGAGCGAAAAGGAATCCTTGTATGCGCCCAGACACATCTGACAACTGAGATCTTAGTGGTGCTTTATGGTGTGGACATAATCTCAAGATTAGTTCCCATCATTGTGGGAGAAGCGCGAGAAAAGGGAGGTACTTAAGGGGCAGGATAGCAGCAGGGAAGGGGGCGTAACTTTCGTTCCTCCAGTGCGCGTCCCTTGTTCAAATCTTCTCCCCTCTTTTCATAGGCAGTGGAGAGTACTTAAATAAGAGACGAACACCTGAGTAAACCTTCAAAGTTTCATAGGGACCATCTTGAAGCTCACCTCACCCCCACATTAGGACAATGCCTCCATCAGAGAGCCCTCTCAAGGCCTTCTTCAACCGATACTCATGGTTCACCTATGACCCAACCGAGTCAGCACCCAACCAATTTCATCGACTTCAAACAACGGCTCGTTGGAAGCGAGCTGATCCAGAACAGCAAGAGGCCTGGGAAGACTATTTGGAGGCACTCGTCCAACAATTCAATAGCTCTTACGGGGAAGATGAGAATGATCTCGCTGCCTGGCATGGGCTGCTCGCTCGTATTGGGATCCAGAATCCCCCCAATTCTGTTAAAAAGTGCAAAAGCGTAAGTTTTGAGTTTTCTCCATGCTTTGGGGTCGACGACTCGATGCAACCAGATAATTCAAACAAAATTCATCAACCTCGTTGACCTCGTTGATGCCAGAGATGATCCATCGCTTCAGGTTGAGCAATTTGCCTCAGAGACCTTGTTGAGCAGATACACATTATCCGAACACAAAGTATTCCCGAGGGACCATGTTGCTGCGGGAAGTTTATTGAGATACCTCCTTCGCCAAATCTTATCACCAAATGCAAACCGTCGAGATCCCGCATTTAATCGGCGTAATAAGAGAAAGAATCGGCGTTAGGTCGTGAATAAACTGCTATGTACTTTTATGCGATGATATACTTTCTTCGTGAAGATGACGCGTTATACACGTCACGAGGTAACACACGCGTTCCATATCTTGCTGCGCAATCAAGGTGCACGTAACCTTGTTGACAGGGGGTGCACAGGCAAGCTTGAAATTGTGAATATGCATCATTTTGCGATACTTGGTTGGTAGTCGTAACAATATAGAGTGTGAAATCAGCGAGGAAACACTTCCACGGATGCAGCAAATCCAACTCGAGGATTAGAGAGGCATCCAGGTTTCATATTCAGCTTCCAAGCCAATAGATAAACTCGTTAAAATCGTGGGCTGATCGGGTCTCTTAGATGCGTTGTCCACTGCAGAGCCTTGTTCCTGCAGATGCTTCAACTCAGATGAATGATCCCTTCATTGTCGAGTTCGAGCCCATTTCAAGTAAAGGAACGAAGATGATGACGAGGAGTGAGACCATGACGAAATGCAGGGACACGAATCGAGCTCTACAAGTCCCATGGTCTCGCGAAGGGTTCGCGACACAGCGCTGTGATGGATCCGGGATTGTCAGGGTCTGTACCAGATGATGCTTGAACTTCAATCGTCTACGGTACAGTCGAGCCACTATTCCAGCCGAAGGGGTCAGGAGTGGAGTCAATAAATCCATATTTACAACGCCCAAACAACATCATCGGTTGATATATTGACTCAAAGTGCGACCATACCCTCTCTGCAGTTACCCAGTCGAAACAAGAGAAACTGATAGTTTGAGGTAACCATCTCTAGGATGAAGCATTGAAAAAACACGGACCCATGATAGTACTCCGATCCATTGTTTCGCATAGGACGAACTTGAAAAAACTTGGAGACATCTTCTAAAAACCATCGGTGCAGGAGGAACAGACATTCCGGATGTATATAGATTTGTGAGTCGTTGTGTTTGCATGGCCAAGGATACGCTCAGATATGGTTTGTATGGTTTGTATAGCTCTTCTGGACCCAATCATTGTCAACTTAGTCGATCTAGTGGACACCCATTTTGGATACAGTATCTATTCCGGTTGTGTCGATCTTCAGCTCAGCACTTGTGCTGAGTCCGTATACTATCAGAACAAAGATGTTTTCCCGAGGAAGCATGTACAGACGATCTGCTGAATCACATCCTTCATGTGATATTTTGAGAGAGAAAGGAAAGCTCAATGGGTGAGAAGTGGTATTTAATTCACTTGTTTCAATTCATTCAGCTCAACGTTTAGCCGTCCCTTCTCAGTCGCTTGTCAGTTTACATAATTATAGACCAAACGTCTAATGACGACTTCAGACTTTCAAAAGCCTCGGTGGGCTGAAACATGAATATACCAGAGTTAAAAGGCTGCCTTTTCTTCAACGGTCAACTCATTCCTTCTGCTTCAGTGTTCCTACCCATGTTTTATCTCCTGTCTTACAGGCATTGCATCCCTCGTTGTACTCTCAATGATAGATTCTGCCTGGGCGCTTTGAAGTGAATGTTTACTCTTCTTGTGTTATTGACGGTCGCTCTGATCATGTCCCTAGAAATGACAGTGTCAGGTGTTCTAGCCGTAAAAATGAGCGGAGGCCATTGAGCACCCTCATATGCCATGGCAATAGAACAATTGGGAACTCCGACACTATTTCAAGGGAGATTCCCCAGCCAGTTGTTGAAAGGCCTCCTTTGGTTCTAGCATTACCCATCATTAATAATGCACGGTAAGTTCTCCCTGTTTATGAGATGTCCTTGATCTCAAAAATTTGGAATGAAGATTTGTGCACTCTGTAGTTGATGGTACAGATCAGTGTCCTGTGCAGCCGCTTGAGGGCTTCTTCACCAGTTTCACCGGATTTGAGTACAGGCCAAAGCAGTCAGCATCTGTTCAGATGAAGCGATTGAAGAAGTTCATGGAGAAGGTTTATGAGAAAGACGATAAAGACACCAAAGAACTCAAGAATCTCCATCGCCATTATCAAACTGCCCTTGTGCAGCAGTTTAATTTATCATACGGAAAGGATGTAGATGACCTAGCTGCATGGCACAAGTTGCTTCGCCGTTGTGGAATCAAACTGCTTCCAGAAACGTCAGTAGAGTGCAAGAAGGTTCGTACTAGTGTAATCACTGTATCACTCCCGTTCTGAATGTTTCTGTAGATTGTTAAAAGCAAGTATATCAACTTGATCGATCTTGAAGATGCCAGGGATGATGACACACGGATAATCAAACACTTTGCCACAGAGAAAGAATTGAGTAAGTATACTCTAAAGAAACGTAAAATTTTCCCGAGGGCATCACGTCGAGGCTGGGTCATTCCTGAAGTACTTGTTGCGGGATATTTATGAGCCATGTACACGTCCTTACCGGATCCGAGACAAGACAGTACAGTAGGATAGACGAAAAAGCAAGATATCTGGTGGCTGCATTTGGAAGAATTATCATATAACTATGTCACTTCGTTGATGTAGAGATGTCGATGAGAAGATGGGTCAGTAAGAAGCTATATTCAAGGACACTACACAAATCTTGATGTCCATCTTTTATTTTGAGTACTGCTGCCGTTGCCTTACTCGGCATCCAGTGGTTCACAATGCTCGCTTGACCTGCACCGTACATAACCTCCATCCGTTGCCCTGTTGATAACAACGGCACTCAACTCATCATCAACCACCGCCAGAGAATAGAGAAAACATGCTTCTCGCTAGATTTTGCGTTTTTGGAAACATGGAATGACGGAAGAAGAGAACAATGTAGCCCAATATTGATTCCAGAGTACCCCCTTTTATGAGCATAATAAATACTCCTAAGTTCAATTGGCTCAATCGGCTCGCTACGGAAAAAGGTTGGTGCATTGTATCCCCAAGATCAACAGTATTGATTATTGTAATTTGATCCTTCGAGTAAAGGGTCTTTCATGACCTATTGAATTGGTGGCAGATACAACAAAGAAATCATGTCCTTGATTGTCGCCTTCGCTGGTTATTGATTATCTCCATTTATAATTCCTTTCCTGTCTTCGGTGAAAGACTTGAGTGAGCAAACGGTCGAGATAGGTGGGGTCATCAATGACTATGTAAGTGGAAGAATTATTCCGCTGGGTTGGAAATTTCAGTAGTGATGCGAGTAGCGTTTGATTCTTAGAGATGCCTTCGAAGACAGGACCAAAGAATTGTCTTGAGACCACCGTCATCGCGATTGAGTAGAGTCTACAGCATCGATGTGATTTGTTGATCGCAGTTTGTTCCCGGCTTCAGGGCTCGAAATAACATTCAGCTTCCCACGAAGCTCGGTGCCTCGGTTTTGCCGTCGAACAGAGATGAAGGCTTTCAAAAGCAACCCTAGATACGACTGGCCGTCTCACTACTCGACTCCAGTCTACTCGTATTGAATCCGAGTGTATTGGATAGAACCGAGGACGAGTTGATCGAGTCAAGTGATGTTAATTGATTTCATTGTTAATTGATTTTATTGACGATATGCATACTGGCCTATACTTTCATTTTTCAGCCTAAACTATCCAGTGGCAAAGGTCATTGCTCATCTTAGCTTTTGTTACCGTATTAGTACAGTCTTTATACCATCTTCAGCACATCCCCCGAGAAGACACACCTGTGAGCATTCTATTCAGTCAAAATCGAACACTAACGATACAGTAGATACACTACCAGCACCTAGCTGAGCAGATTTGCTAAATGACAGCCTACCTATATCCTCACAATTTTGGCAACATGTCCCATCTTCGGGACGGCAGCAATGATGCAATGGACATTGAGTCCTCTAGTGGAGAGTCTATTATCTCATCAGCACGTTCGCAGACTCTGTCAGGAACCGGTAGCCCAACGCCTGATCGACAACTACCCTTTCTACCTTCCTCTTTTGTGGCTCGCAGTGGTTCTTCTCTTGGGTCAACCATTGGCCATGGCAAACCAATAGAACAGATCACAACACTTCTCACTTGTGGCAACTGCTCGCACGACGTCATACTTTCCGGCCAACTGCTCACATCGAAACATATCCCGGTATCCCCCTCCTCAGCCTCATATCTTCTATACACAAACTTCTCACCTTCAACGTCGGCAGAAGAATCCGAGATATCCGCTTACATACAAAATGCCCAAGATGCTATTGCTCAATTTGATTGGGAAATTGCACGTGCGAATGCGATTCTGGAGACGCTGTTATTAGAAAGGGAGAAGTTGGCCCACCTGGTGAAAGAACACAAGGCTCTGTTAAGCCCCTGGAGAAGAATTCCAGATAATGTTCTTGCAGAGATATTCAGAAGATGCGAAGCAGGCAGTGGTGTATCGAGTAGTGACATTAGCTTACCGGAAATACCGGACACGTTCGACCCAAGATGTGGTCCGTTCCTCCTCAGCCAGATCTGTAAACAGTGGCGCACCCAAGCCCTCAGAATGCCGGAGCTCTGGTCTACTATTCGTATCCGTATTGGTCGAGGTGAATTACAAGAAACCTGCCGGCTGCCACTCATTAACGCGTGGCTGGAGCGATCATTTGATCATCCTCTCACGGTCTGTATGGTCGAGCGTTCTCCCCGCTCTCCCGTCTATAATCCCGATTCGCAAAACTTTGCCGTTGGATTATTACTAAGCGTTGCAAACCGTTGGAAACGGCTTTACATCGTCCTTCATTCCAAATCACTACACTGGGGCTTACTAGCAAATCTGAGGGGGCTGCACATCCCGCTCCTGGAGCATTGTACAATTGTTACCCCGCATGATGAAGTAAAAATATCGACAGCCGAGTCTTATCCATCTGAAATTTTAATTACCCTACTTTCAGGAGCAGCGGCGCTAAAGGAACTGAGGCTGGATTATAATGTGGCAATATCGAGTCTCCAGTTTTCTCGCAGATCAATAATCAGTCTAGATTTATATACCATCACAAGAGATCGTTCGGTACCCGTCTCAATGGTCTTCGATACTTTACGCCTCTGCCCAAATCTCTGTTCTCTCAGAGTCCGCAGTCACGTCGCCGGGCCCTTCACCCCTCTCACCCCTCTTTACCACTCCTGTCTCACAACTCTGGATCTCTCAATTGATACCGCCTTTGGACCAGGCGCCGAGTCCCTGTTAGGAAATTTAACACCGCCGAATCTCACACGTCTCATGCTCTCCACACCAGAAACGGAATGGGATCAGGATTCAATAATGGGTTTTATCACGAGATGCGGAGTGATCGAGGAGTTTAGGGTTAAATGTGAGAAATTAGAGCCTAGGTGGCTATTAGAAATGTTGGATTGCGAGAGAATGAGGATGGTGAAGGTCCTGGCCCTGGATCTGGGGTTAGGCATCACGAACGGCTTACTCATGGATCTATCCATTCCCGTTCCATCTCTGGGTACTTCTCTGGCCGTGTCACCTCAGAGCTTACGTGCTCCAAAGCTGAGGTCATTTGAAATCGGAGGACGTTTATTCATCTCGCCAGATGACTTCTTATCCTTTGTTACCTCAAGGCGGTATCTATCACCACCAATTCCACTGGAGGTGGAGATATTGGAAGAGATAGTGGTGGATTGTGATGCACTCGTGTATGGGTTTATGAGTCCGTATCTTGTGGAACGGTTAGACGAACTAAGATGGTGGGGGTTGAAAGTAAGAATCAGGGAGAATGGATGTGATGTATATCCTCAGTCTTGCTCGTCTTCATAATCTATTGGTATATCCATGTAATAATCGTGCTATTTTAACAAACCAAAAAGAACGGGTCTTCTAAGAGAGAACCTACGTCCAAGCTTTGGTATATGAGTAGTTTGCATTTGCATGGTCACCCCAATATCAAAATCAGGCGATTAATGAACCTAGAAGGTCCTCAGAGGTTTTTTATCCACTGATAGTCGTTTGCATGTGATGTTTTAAACGTCATTGATTGGTTTCCAAACAAGACCTATCACGATCATCAATTCTCGATAAAGTAATCCATTCCTGATGAAGGAATTAAACCTCAACTGCCCAAACGGTCGGATCTGACGTAGCCCTACGGTATAGCGCTGAAGAAAGAGAGTGCAAAGAATCGCACTAATCTCAGGTACGCAGCCACGAAGGCTATTTTCTTCCATTTGATAAGCCATTTGACTTGAAACGTACCGGATCATGGCATAAAGTATCAAGTATCCGTAGACCTAGGAAATGCTGGTGACATTAGGCATGGACGTAATCTCAGCGCAAAACCCGGAAAATTGATAACCTCGTGTAGCTTGTATGCATTACTTCAATTACAAACGGTGCGTGATGCTATTCCAAATGTAATGGTCTCTTGTAAACTCCATCAGTGTTTTCTAAAGTTAGAAATCCACTTAATACAAACCGGATTATCTACCACAAAAAAAGTGGCTGACCGATAATGCCTCAGTGGAGTTAGTCGGCTTCCTTACTCAGCCAAGCCTTACATGATGACCGGCACAAGCGGTCTCTTTGTCATGATAGCCACGCAAGCCTTTCTTGAGCCATAATAGCGCTTTTAATTCTTTCGCCAACACATATGTCCCTACAATCTGAGGTCTAAGGACCTGCAAGCCGGACCCAAACAATCGGGGTTGAAGCGGGTGTTACGGACCAAAGAAGGAGTCAACAGAACGGTAACGGGTTACATCATGCCAAGCAATCTGACAATTTCCCAAAAGATAAGGCAGACACATGATTTCGATAGGATGTAAGAAATGACCTTAGCTCCTCGAAGCGGCGCGAGAACTAAAGTCTACACTGGGCTCTAAGAATCAAGATAGCCAGGAAAAGAGTGAAACTGAGACATGTCCCGAGTTTCCATTCCAACATAGGATAATTCAATGGAGAAGCAACGGAAGAGCCGATGGACGTTGTCATCCTGCTGTTGCAGTTTGAGACTTCGACTGGCCCATTTGATATCAGTAAACCGTTGACGAGGCTACATGTAGGATGTCTATCATTGGCGCAGTCCGATCGAGGCAGTGACAAATGAAAGAGGAAGTCATTTAATATATAGCAATGGAAACATTTGCTTGGCGTTTCGGCAAACCTTTCACTAAACGAACTAACTTGAACAGTGCTTGGGGGCAGATAAAAGCACCCATCTCTTACCCCTAATCACAATTCGCCCCCATCCTTTGTTAAGTACGCTTTCCTCTTCCTACAATACAGACATACCAGCTGATCCTTTCGTTAAAGATATGAAGTTTGCAATTTTACCAGTCCTTCTTGCAGTCGCAGTCAGCGCCTTGTCTGAACCACAAACTGTCTGCATTGCTTCATGCCAAAAAATCAAGCCTCCATGCGATCCAGGATATGCACCATCTGGTTCAAAGGGCTGTTGGGGATGCTGCAGACCAGTTGCTGAGAATTAAGAAGATGAATGACGGGCTGCTACAGAAACTTAACTAGTTTGTGTGCGAGTGGCGTATTCATTATTCGGTGCTATTCTGATACAAAGCCTGTTGGTATGAATTACACCCTTCAGCCTCAAGGAAACATAGGCGTGGTTGTATATCTCTCAAAAAAATATTTGGTGCTCCTGGCATACTCCTGGAGAATACTTGCGAGGATGATCACGGGATGGATTGCCTAGAGAAATTTTCTCGGTAGAGTTCACTTCTATGTTTCTTGACGCCTTCTTTCTAGTTAGGGGACTGCTGAACTCAGTATGGAAAAGTGTGATCACGTTAACACCTCCAATTAACATTCCTGCCCCTCTCATCTACCAGTCAACTTCGCCCACACCTTACACCTTCCTCCTTGTAGACGTGTCCCAGACATTGGGCCCTGTTTAGCCCTCCACGTCTTAGTACTAGAATAGAAATGCTGAATCCAAAAAAAAGTGTGACCACGTTACATTGCTGATCTTGCCCTGTCCTGCCACCGCGTTGATTGTTAGCTATGGATCCTTTTGAAGTTAGAATGTTGTTCATAACCCTTCTGAGGCGACTTACTGCGTAAGATCAGATGTCTCTCTTTGAATGTCATACAGGTTGAAGCTATAGTAGCGCAGCTCACAACAATCTATTCAAAAAGTCGTCGGTTTCTCGGTGAAATTCGCTCAATGTGGTGAAGATCTATGGGAATGTATACTTGAAGAATGTCAAAAAGTTCACTATAGTTGTCCTCTTTTCAATCACCAGCCTCTAACTGATAGATCCAACCAGGGTTCTATAAACTCGCGGATCAACATCCTCCATTTCTTGGATTCGCTTTGCGAGACGTGCCAACAACTTAAATCTCGCCCAGTGAATCAGAAAGACGACTCTTCATCAAAATTTCTCTATGTCGAATATTTAGCCCGTGATCTACCGAAGATAATTGAGCTCGTCGTCCCAGATGGACGACAGGGTCTCCCAAATCTCTCGAGTACCAAGCAGGTATGTTCGTTCATCCGTATGAACAACTACTTGTCATCATAACCACTTCAGATACTTGAAAGCTGGCGTACAAAACGCTTGATTGATCCTCAGAAACTTGATGAAATACTCTCATCCCTGAATTCACGTACCAACCCAAAAACCGCCGGTCCTCCCCAACCAAATCTTGAGCCAGAAGCTCAGGACCGTCTGTCCCGCAACGATATTTTCAAACGTTTTGAGGAGGACCGTGAACGTCACAAAAGGTTACGAGAACGCCGCTGGGTACAAACCATGTCGCATGATACAGGCGACTATCGAGCTCTTTCTCTTGCCTGTTTTCTTCCACTCTCTGAATCGGTGGACGTTGCTCATGATTTTCCGTTCGACATCGAATTTGAAAATGATTGGGACACAGTGAGTGATTGGAACGAGGACGATGACGAAGCAGCAGTAGAAGAATCAGATTTGTGTTTTCGCACCCGAGGTCCAGATACTTTGATGGACTGACAATCATATTTTTTTTCCTCATCGTTAGACAAATATTCAATTGCTGCATGTATTAATCTGACTGATACTTTACGAAAACCGTATTCTAGATGAGATCCACGTCAACTATTCATTTTTCTTCCTCTTGAATTTGCCTCTATTCTCACTGTGGAAGTCATGTCAGTTTTGTACTCGAGACTTGCAATGGCAAACACTCACGCAAAGCTCCTCTCTTTTCGTTTTCTACTCTCTTTCTTAATCACATTGCGCTGTATCTTCCGCCTGGCCGCTGCTTCGGGATTAGTGGTGGCCTGTAACGTCTTCATCACCTTGCGATTCCGCCGTGTCTCTAGAGTTTTTTGGCGAATCTGGTTGTAGATGATGGAAAATTTTGTAGTCCCAACTTTCGCCTGTACTAGGTCCTGTAATTCAACAGCAGTATTTTTTACTTCCTCTACATCGTAGTTAATGATCAACGGAGCTAAGAACAAAAATGAGTACGTACCCATTTGCGGATCCCTGATAGTGTCATCCTCTATCAACCTATATACAGGGGTAAGAATATGCACGAGAAATTGTTCAACCCTATCCGCATCCATATAAGAAGTCATAGCAGCGAACCAGCGTAACACCGCTAGTGGGTGTTGATGCCAATTAGCCTAGGAGGGTATCTTCAGCGAAAACCAGTGCCTACAAAACTGACGAAGGCCTTACATTGCTCTTTGTCCGGCTTCTCCTGGCAATATGGGCTGATTTTATTTGATACGAAAGTCTCGAGAACAACCAAGATAAAGGGTCTTTTTGCTTTGGTACCTCATCTACATTCTGATCCCCTGTCTCGTCGTTCATTAAGGCCTCCGGAAACTCAGCACTGGAGGTTGCTTTCGGCATGGCACAAAAACATTTTCCGGAAAAGAAGAGGTTTTTCACTACCTGCATGCTAAGGACCTCGTCGAGATTCTCACTCTTCAGCTGCGCTGACAACTTTTTAGTAACGTCTTGCATCCCTACCAGGGATGCCGGGTGATCGTCAGTGAGATCAGCTCGTGGAGCAATAGCAGGTAACGCAGCGAAAAGCAATCCAAGAACTCGGCAAGCGGCAGTACGGACCCATGCATGCGGGTAGAGTAGGTGAGAGGTGACCAAGCTCCAAGATACTTTGGTGTTTTGGCTACAGAAATCCGGGAAAACGCGGAGCACTTTGAGGAGGACCGTGAGGGAATGGTAGGAGACTTTCCATTCCAGGTCAACATCCATGTCCATATCTTCATCATTTTCTTCGTTGTTAGCTAGGGACCTGACGCTCGAGACAAGGGCATTATGCAAATCCTCCATCACCAGTCCAACGTATGGCTGAACTTCGACCTGTGCTGCATCCACAATAAAGCCTGATACTTGTGAAGAAACCCAAACAAGCTGGATCTGTGCATCCTGGATGGCCCATGCATGCAGGTGCGAGAAGATGAGTTTCTTCCTCTCATCATCTAGGCGGGTGTACAGGCTCTTGATTAACTGGGCTGACATCTCACGACATTTCGCGGATTCATCGTTAGCAATGACCATGACCAGCGCTACGAAGAGTAAGTCGGCGTATTCGTAAATCAGCGCATCTTGGAACTTGGCAATGACAGCACTCAGGAGTTCCATGACAGACCTTCGACCGGTATCATATACATACGAGAGATTTTTCGCAAAGAAAGCCATTTGGTTACGTAGACGACCCTTGCCTTGAGGGTAATCCAGGAGGAACTGCAAGAGGACACCACGGCACATTTCTTGTACATGAGGTGACTGGCTGGTAACCATAATTTCTCCGACTTTCTCCATAATGTCGTAAATCTCTGGAATAACAAATCTGCGAGCCACAATGGCTCGAAGCATCGTGAATACAGCTGTTTGACGTTCGTGGTCCTCCAGATCAGGCGATAACAACTCGAGGAGAAAGATAAGATCCTTTTCCTTTGCTTGAGCAGTAGGAAAATCACGAAGGATATTGGCAAGGGATTTTAAGGCGACTTGAACGATCTCCGACTCTGTACTTCCAGCTTGGCGGATGATATTGATTATTTGAGATATGAAGGCAGGCACCGATTTGGAGAGATTCTTCAAAGGACACTTAATCAAACCAGCGGCACACTTAAGACCCAGAGCAATGACAGAAGCATTGGTTGAATAGAGAGTATTGCCGATCACGATAATCATGCCCTCCAGACGTTTAATAGTCTCAGCATCATGGAAGTCAAAGCGGCCTCTCCGGATGGCGGTATGGAACAAATCTAGGCCAAATGCCACAAATCTAAATATCAAATGAGTAGACGATGAGACATGATACAAAATTCTTTACCTGAAGGAGTTGTTTGCGTAGTGGTCCGTATTCACAGCAACCTCTCTCTTCACTTGAACGATGGCATCACCCTTAGGATTTAGTTTCTTCTGTTCTGTTTGCTTAAGAAATTTCGCATTTTGACTTATCAACGTATGGCACAACACGATGAGTTCCACGGGAAGTAAGCGCTGATTGCTGTTTAATCCAGAAGTTATGCGCCTAAGTACCTCCTCGACGAGGTGCATGACTTTCTGAGATTCTGTTTCTTGCATAATGGCACGTAAAGGAGCGAGCAGGCTGCTAATCCTGTTCGGACTTATGACCTTAGCAATAATAGCAAAAGAATCGAGACCTCTGGATGATGAACCTCGAACTTCGCGCATCTTGGTTCTGAAATCCTCTGAAAGCACATTTTTCCCTGATTCTCCGAATATGACTTCAGCAGAAACGTGGGCAACATCATTGACGCAATCATCAAGGTTGCGAAAGGTCTCGACGTGTTCTGTTGATGTGACATTTACCAGGACTGAATGGGCCACAAATGCGAGGACATGTAATTGAGGACCCCGAGTCAATGCACCTCGGAGTTCTTTGAAAACCAAAGAGAGATACTGTGGGCCAAGACTTGTGGAGATACGAACCAGGGCATCACGCACGAGGTCTCGGGTTTCCCTGAGAGCGACTGCGAAGAATCTGGCCGAGAATTGTCAGAAGGCGCGTGATCTGAGCTTCCCGACTGCTATCTGGGAGGTGTCGAGCGACAGTAATAATGCCAATGGAGACCGGAATTCGTGTGTTATCATCTGTCGTTGCATCATGTTTCTCCAGATAATTAAGCAGTTTTGGAAGAAGACGCAGATTGACAGCATCTGCAATCCGAGAAATCTGTTCTGCAGAAAGACCATTAAGCTTGATGCTATCCTTCGTTACCGGCGCCGTCAATGATTCCTCTGTTTCATCTTCATCTTCGCCTTCTTCAACAACCATTTCGTCCATTGGAAAATGGAAATTGTCCAAGACAGCAACAAGTGCCCTGACATAAACCCTCTCCGACTCGTCTTTGACTTTGGATAATTTGATCAGCTTTTGAACAAGGGCGTAATATGCCGACCAGCTTAATTGCTTTGCCATACGTCCAGTAGCTGTAATTGCATCAGTAACAAGATGATGGTCAACGGCTGCCGTGGAGGTGATATAATTCCCCACGAGAGGAATGAAGATCTCGGAAAGAGTACTGCTTCGCAAATGTCCTTCATCACAGTGATCTCCTAGACGCCTGAGTGCTCGAGAACGGCGGTGCAACTGGACATGAAGGATGTTATTGAAAAAATTGGCCTCCTCATCTCCACCTTCTAATAGAACCTGCATATCCTTGAGCGATGGAACGAACTCTAATTTTCTAACACCATAGGCAATGACGCCTAGGATCTCAGCTCTGACAAGTTCGTTCTTCGATCTCAATCCATTCTTCAGACCAGGGAGCAGCAACTTCATGAACAAGTCCTCGAAATCATGATCATCATCTCTCTTGATAAGGACAATCTCAATGAAGTGCTTGATTGAAAAGGCGGCATTGTTCCTCATCGCCAGCTCCACAGCGTCTTGGATGCAGAATAACGAGTTGTAAAGAACAGGTGCCCAATCCGCAGGTGAAAGCGTCTTGTATTCTATCTCGTTCAAACGAGCAAATGCGCCGAGCCGTCGATCAAAATCTGGCTCGTCTACACGCTTCACCGAGTAAGCATTCAAGTCACCCAACAGCGTAGCCAAATGCTGAAAACTGCCGAGACTTGCAAACTGGTTGAAAGTATTAATGAGACTATTCCGAGCAAGCCGTGACCGGAGTGACTGGAATAACTGGCTGAAGAGGTCATAAGTATTGACGTGGAGATCGTTTTGCCTGTTGCGTAAGTCTGGGATGACTAGCATGAGCTTTGACAAAATCCTCAGCATGTCAGTTTTAGTTTTTTCAGCTACAATCTTAGCAGGTTTACGAAGAAGGGGCATGAACAAAGTCAGTAGTGTTGTAGCTTGAGAAAAGTCTTCAGTGTACTGAGCAATTTCCGCAAGAATGTTGATCTGCCGTTGACCGATGGGTGTAGCAATTGTTGCAGTGTCCTTGACGCGTTCAACTAGAAGCGCGATATTATTCAGCAGTTTTGAGACATGCGGCTTGAGGACAGCGTCACGTATAATATCGTCAGAGGCTGCATGAACTAGGATACACTCAGCTATGTCAAAGACACGCATGATGACTGTAGGTTTGACATTGGTTGCGACGAGGCAATCGTATACTTTGGGTAGGAGCATATCGGATCGCTGGGAGAGGAAAGTACAATACTCGCTCCGTGTTGACCATGAGAAGAAAAGTTCAATGAGAGTCGAAGGGGCTTGGGTATTTTCCTTGTCCAAATTCGATAGTCGAGGAAGGATGAAAGCATCAAATGCAGAAGGAAAATAAGGTGCGAAATCAAAAGATACAGGACATTTGAAAAAGCCTGTAAATCGTTTGAGGCCGAGCTGCCGAATACTTTGAAGCACCTTGATTGGAGTCGCGGAAACCTCAACTTCCTCTTTTTCATCTGTCTCTTCAAGACCTTCAGCATCTTCTCCATCCACTAATTCCTCGGCTCCTTCTACAGTCATGTCGTTCAGTTGTTTCTGGCAGCTCGCCAAGATGTTGATGGTTGAACCTAGGAGAGCAGGCCAATAAGGAACCAACCTCGATCCCAGGTTCTTCAGAACATCTCTAAGCAAGGTAAGATATCCGACGATCTGCTTATTACTCGTACCCAGTGGAAGTTCCCTGATCAAGAATACACCGCCATCCTTTTGGTCCATGTCCACTAGTCTATTCAGGCCTAGCGATTTTAGCATCAGATCAACAAGCAAACCAAGTTCGTCGTCTGTACAACTTGCTAGGGTAGTCAACACCGCCACTCTGCGATCTGCTCCCCTAGCTCGACCCTTCCTTTCAATCATCAGACCAAACAACAACCGTATGATAACATGGACGACGTCTTCTCGATCCTCCTGTTTGATTGAGTCAATTTCCAGCAAGGTGAGCTCATCTCGCCATCGGGTATCATCGAGCAGGAGCCGTATTTTCTCTTCGTGATGAGCAAGATGTGGAGATCTGTATGTCAATAAACAAGATAATGCGAGGGATTGAATTGATCGGTCGGGATAGGAGAGATGGTTGATATAGAATGTGCGTAGAGTGTCAGTCGAATGCAATGCTTTGGGATTGGCAAATTTTGAAAAGAGTGTGAGCCAATTGACGAGCTTTTGTTTCGACAATTTGCTAGAGTTTGATGACGTCAAAGAGAGAAAATAGGAAATGATGTCACGATTATGTTTCTCGGCCAAGCTGTGGCATTCACCAAGTGCCAGAAGCAACTGGTGTTGGTACGAAAGTGGGTCAAAGCGATCATCGCAGCGGGAATACTAGATACTTGTCAGGCTCCATTGTAACGAGCAATATACTCTACGCACGTTTATAAGTTCCCTTGTCCTGTGTGTTGGATCTAACCACTTTGATAATGCAAGCCGGAGTTTATGTGCACTGGGATCTCTCCATGACCGCTCATCTTCCCAGATATCATTATCGTTACTCTTTACTTCCTCACTTTGCAGGCTGCCAGATATTAGATTTCGTGTGACCAGATTACTGTCCTCTCCTCGTTGGATTTCTGAGTATATGAGATCCCAAACAACATCTCCAAATCGTTGTGACAAAACTGCCAGGGCGGCAGCAGCAGGAGACCAGAGCGGCCTCAAATTTACTTTCAATTGAGCTGAAAATTAAATCAACCGTGAGTATGATGTGTAGAGTAAAACGGATTTGTAGCGTACCAATAAGCCACCTCGCACAGAAATCAGCTGCCTCGGCATCATCCACAACCTGAACAACTCTGCCTATCCTCAAAACTCGCTCCCTAGACCCCTGCACATCACATGGCACCTCTTCTCCCTGAAGGCACCGCTTCATGATTTCGTGCAGACCTGCAGGGGCCGCGATAAGCTTTGAACTCATCAATCTCATCGCGCCTAGTCGAAGGATGCGGGAATGGGAGAGGATTGCAGCGCGTAGGTGAGGGTAGATTTCAGCGAAAGGTACGAATCTTGTGGCCACACTGTCCAACAATGAGGAACTGGTTATCGGAATATGTCAAACAAGTGAAATTCCCACCTCATTCGAGCTAAAGGTACTAGTCCTGCAATTACCTCAGGAGCCTTGCTCCAACGCTTGGCCCCGGTGCAGATCCAATTGAATATATCCACAACCGTGTCCCACTCCTTGTGATTACGTTGTTGAAGTGCTTGCATGCACGTACCCAAAATCCAGGCTGGTGTTGCAAGCACAATACCATCATTGTTCGCTTCTAAAGATGTTATTTGTACATCCTCGCCATGAGACGGACATAATTCGCGGTTAATGAGTCCAACGAGTCTTGTCGTAAGATTCTCGGTCATGAAAGAAGAAAGTGCCAAGATATTATCCAGTTCCGTGGCCTGGCGGCAAAGTTATCAGGCTGAGATGGAGAGGATCCATGATAACTTACAATATCGTCCCCGCCTCGTCCCCCTGCTTCAAAGAGGGTCAATCGATCATTAATAAGCCATCTTTCCCAATTCTCCTTCCAAACTAGATCGACGTCTTCCACGTTTAGTTTCCGTGCCCTTACTATTCCGGCCAAAAAGTCGATCAATACCCTTGGGTTGACTGCTAAGTTCTCTGGTTTCCTGGTGGCTTTGAGCAAGGGAGGAATTGCGACAAGTTTCCAGCCACCCCAATTGAGATCAGCCAGGATACCATGTAACCTAAGGGAAAATTCTGTTGATGCAGACGCAGAAGTAGATGTATTTGAACCCGTAGATGTAAATGACCATGTATGTTGGAGGAACCTGAGACCAGGTCCAAGCCATAGTGAGGCTTCTGATGCGAGGAATAATGCGGAAATCAATTTGAGCAATGCAGGGTGTATTATTTCTTTATCCAACGGAAGGGAGTTGATCAGGGTGAACAGAACTGTATGGTGAGTCTCTGAGGAAGGAGGGTTGCATTAATGGAGGAAGTTGTTCGAAGTACGATAGGACATACGGGTCATCCGGGAGCCCTGGCGGACCGAGTAGGGTATGCTAACCACCTCAATGACGCGTCGCAGCTTCTCCACATCGCCACCATCATGCTCATCGATTATTTTCTGAAGCTCACGAACCAAGAAGTCCGCCAGTGCGGAGAATCGGTCCGTATGCTTAACATGGTGAATGAGGGCAGTCAGGGCACGTCGAAGGACGACGAAGGTAGCCTCGGGATTCTCAGCAGAGATATGCCAAGCCAAGAGCTGTGTGAAAAGGGGCACTGTGGACGTATGTAGCGTTTGTGATATCGACTAGAAATGTATCAGCTTTAACAATGTGATACTCCCATGAAGAAAACAAACCTTTGAGGCGAAAACAATAGCCCATGCAGAAGCATCCTCCACACCCTCCGCATTTTCTGCTAACAGTCTGACTGCATGATCTCGCGAGGTACTTTTCAGTCTGCGAAGGGCTGATCCCCATACTTCAGCAATTGCTCTCTGTATCTCGGGCTGGCATTTTGGTAATATGGATCGAACGGCATTCCACGAGTGCGTGAGAAGCTCTGTGTAATTAGAGGGAACGAGAAGGTAGCGTATTAGAGAGGAAATGGTTTCGAGGAGCACGGTCAAGGCAGCTGGTTCAAGGACACGCGGAAGGAACTTGAGCAAACGCTTAAGAATCGATGGATAAACCGGGGATAGCGTAGTTCGCAAATCATATGCGAGCTTTTGCATTAAACTGAGGAGATACTTGAGCTATGTATTTCGGCCAATACAAATCCATCCACTTACTCGAGCAGAGCTCGCAAACCTTCGTCGTTGGTTGAGTCCATAGCTGCCTCCCAGTGGACGATAATCTCCTTCCAGTGGTGCAGAAGAAGGGGCATTGAGAGGGACAAAGGACTTGCATTGTCTGCAAATACGATAAATGAAGGTGCGAGGTTCAACTGTCTCCAATGTTCCAAGGATTCATGGAAGTGGGATTCATTGTCCTGGTAGAAAAATGGGTAAGTTTTCTAATAGAGAATCCGTTACATACGAGTATCTCGCGTTCGAGCTGATTCTGGTTGAATACTGAGGGTAGATGAACTTCCTTCAAACTTTGTGTATAGGATTGGTGCTAACATCAACATCGTCGGCACCCAAATTAAACAGTTCACGGACTAAATTCACCTTGAAGCGTTTGGTTGACTGGGAAGATTGCGCAATTTCATGAACCTGTTCGTTCGAAGACATGATAGGGTTGCTCTCTGGCTCCTCAGCAGCGATATTCTACCAGCCACTTCTCACGAAGATCTTATTTGAAAAAAATCTCAAGCCCGTGACAAGCAGCCCCAAATAGGCAGTCCTGTAGGCATGTCTTCCAATTGATTGCTCATTGCGTTTCACGAGTGCCTACAACAATAAGCTGACTGGACTGTTCATGTTCCATCGGGTTCCAATGATGACAGTAATGTGCATTCGCAGTGGGAATTTTCCTCGCACTCGAATTTGTACACCAAGACTGAACGACTTTTTCGACTACAATCATTCGGCCTGGAGAAACTCTACATCGTTAGATGAATGGGACGGTTCTTTCTGATCGGAGTCGTGCACGATTCTCTTGAAGATAATGCCTGTCCACGAATATAAGATAAACATAGTAAAGTGTTTCAACAGAGACATCTTACATGATTTCCGTCACAACCCACAGCCGCAGAAATTACAAGAAAGCCTTATATACATTGACCCTCTTTCTCGTCCTCTATCTCATTTGCACTGAAACCGTTTTCTTGGATGCTGCTTTTCCTCGAAATCCAGCAAATATGCCTTCTTCTGAAAACTTTTCTTTTGTTGATGAAAGCAGTCCCGGCAGAAAACCAAAAATCCTGCTTGTATCCGCATTTTTCCCTCTCGAACAATCCAAACACCCACAGAAAGATTATACTCTCTGGTTGTCCCGGTTCATTGGATCCATTACTACCCCTATCTACTTTTACACGACACCTTCTTTCGCTACGGTCATTCTTGCGCAGCGGGGCCCTCACCCTATCCACATCAATACCTCCTTCACGTCGCCTTTCGATATCCCTCCACTTCAGGGCCTTGAGAATAACTACACGCATCTACATTCACTTGATCGAGAGGCCTTTCGACACAATCCAGAATTATACGCAATCTGGAATGCCAAACCGTGGTTACTTGATAGGGCTGTGCGGCAGTTAATGTCGGAAGGGGATGAGTATGATTTCGCTTTCTGGAGTGATGCAGGTGGCTTTAGGAGTGAACATCATTATTCAGAATGGCCTGATCCGAAGCGAGTGGAGGACGTATGGCAGGCTGGTTCTTCATGTGTGGAAGCCGCAGGAGGCACAAAATCAAGGAAGTTGGACTTGTTGTTTTTCCCGGTAAGAGGAACGTTTAGCTGGTCGAGGAGATACTGGCACGAGGATGATGGGCCCGTCGACGCTGAAATTAGCGAGGGTGAGCAAAAACATATCTACCATATCTTTCATTAAACATCGTTCCAGGATCGTTTTTTGGTGGTCCTCCAGCCACAGTATCCTGGTGGTCAGAGATATTTTATGCTTATCATGACCGCTATCTACGCAAAGGTCACTTCGTCGGCAAAGATCAGACTTTAATTAATTCCCTCTTCCTTCTTTTTCCTTCTCGGGTCATTGGAGTCCGGATTTTTGACCCTTCTGCTCAAACCGGCCTACCCCAATTCAGTACCGTCTCACCGGGCTCGTGTGGGAGTCCATGGTTCTATTATCAATTTTTTTTAGCATCTAATAAGGAACGGCAAGCGATGAGTGGCGAATGGATGAGGGACCTAGAAGACCAGGTCATGTGGCCTTTTAACAGCTGGAGGTGGTGGTTGAAGCAACAAGAATGCAAGCTGACACAAGTTGTATGTATGCGGGATATGCTCTTCGATGCATTTGGGATGGGCTGGAATGAGAAGAAGCATCGTAAGTGTAACACCCTCCACTGTTAATAAACATGAGAATCTAACCACTCTTCCAGGTGACTGATTCTAGCTCTTTTGGAAGAATGCCCACTACCAGAGCACTCAATGTAAATACACTCATACTTTTACTTGATCCATTTCCCACCAACAAATTACCTCGATCTCGGGATATTTTTGATCCCCACTTCATCCTAATGGAGATACCTTCCGATCATGCATTGATCAGACTTCTTGATTTCATATATCAATCTGGACTTATACCGAAGAGTCAAGTATAAACACAAGTCCACAACTGCTTATCACTCCAGCGTCCACTCAGCACCGTTGCAATATGTCTTTCTAGTTCCCTATGATGTGTATACGAGGAGTGGCTGCGAGCGTCTCTGTGTTCGAGCCCCGCGTCATGAATTTGGGAAATGAAAAGGCACAGGTCCACAAAATAATCCCGAATTCAGTCGTGGCGCCATCATGATTCCTAGTCGAGAAGTGATACGACATTAGGTCCAACGCTCAAGAACCACCACAGTCACAGACTATATACATGCCGGCAGTTAGTCCCTTTGATGGAGAGCTTGATATTTCTTCCCCATGCTTTAGCATCAAAAGAGAGCCACTTGGGCATAATTCTAGCCTGCCGTACAAAATGATGAATCCCGCGAAGCTATCTGGTGAGCTGCATAAATACCAGGTTGAGACTGCAATAATCGTATTCAAGGTCTCTGATGATTGGTCTACTCGCTGTTGCCGCTGCGCTGTCTGTCCTACAGGTTGTGAGTGCTGAGACTCACACAGTCTCATTTACTAATAAGTAAGCTCCTTTTGGTCAATTACTCTATGATTGAGCTTCAAATTTTTGTTTCGCAGTTGCGGATTTGGAACTGTAAGTGCTCGTAATTTCTCTCTTCCTCTTATGGATTCATGCCACCGGATTCCATCCATAGCCCATGCTTATTCAAGGTGGTAACGTACTATCAACGGGCGACGCCTTTACTAGCAACGGTCCATTGTCAGCTGCTATAGCGTCAGTGATAGGTTTCTTAAACACTAAGAACATCTTGGGCTGAGATGTTGACTCAATATCTACAGCTACCTTCAGACTGGTACGTGGATGGGATTTTCCTCCCATTTATCAAAAGGCTGTTCTCATGTTGGGTGAAACTAAATTTCTTCCACGTTCAGGAGGCTGCGGCTTTAACGGGGATGGTTGTACTCTTGTTGAGTTCACTCTAGTAAACCCAACATCTCCTGGGAGTGGTTCCAGCGCCGATATTTCTTTGATTTCACCGTAGGTTTCACTTTCTCCAAGCATGAGACCATTGTAGATTGAATTAAATCGTCCAGTCACTCTTTCTCGGTTACCTCTGGCTTCGGGTGAGTTTCTGGTTTCTGGCCACAATGAAGTTTTCAATCGGTTAACCCTGATCTAAAGATACTATGATGGGTGTGATGGTGCAGGTACAGATTGTATGTCGTTGCTCCTCATGTTTGGTTCATGTCTGACATTTTCTGTAACCAAGGTGCAAGTGCTGACTGTCCAATGGCTTTCCGCCAACCGGGTGATACCTCTGCTCAGGTAGCTTGTCAAGCCAACGATGTCAGCCCAGTTTGACTCTCCTGAGTACATCTTACTGATCATTTTCCACAGGTAAGCCTTGCCATCACCTTCTGTGATTAACTAGCATCGATTCTCCATGTAAAACCGAACTGAATTGTATTGTTCAACGTTTTGATGGGTTCCAATTTATGCCAAATAAGTATATTGTAAAAGTTTGATCAATCTGTCGGCTGGCTGCTTCTGTGCTCTTTGATCTAAATCTGGAACCGAGGACTCGTATACGGCTACCAAACCCCTTCTCATTAGGCGCTCGTTAGTATACCTGTCAAAATACGTACCTTGTGCTCAACAATTGCGGTTACACCGTCCGTAGTACACTATACTTGCACACCTGTAAACTACGTCGAGCATGACTTGACAGCACCCTAAACGTCAGCCGCGCTTCCCACATCAATCATCGACCATTCTCCCACTCGGCAAAGAAAGTGTCACAGCGCGTAGGGTTGACTCGATAATAATTTGCACTTCCCATCATACTTCTCGGATACTGGCTAACCTCAGTCAGTTCAAAGAACCCAATCCAAACCCCCAACCGCGACGTAGTCTATCTTGAACGTGCACGGGCGGCCGGGACTCATCGGGCAAGTCATTTATCAGCCACGATCAGAGGTGCTGGGGGTCCATCATCAGTTCCACTGGCAGGAGGGTGTTGGAAGCCACCATGAAGAAGGAAGAGCTTGAGCATGGGACTGGATCGGATGGATGTGGATTTAGACAATCACCGTCGTTGATTAAACAGCTGTACGTTGAGAATCGATGACAAAATAGTGCTTGCTCATGATAGATGGGTGTCCAACCACCTTGAAATTTCAAGATACCGTTCTTAGAAATCTTTTCTGTGGCATACTCGAACTGGTCAGCGAACGCGATGGAGCAGTCCCCAAGAGATCGGAGTCTACAAATTCATGCTTGTGATGCACAGTTGTCATTTCGATGAGACGAAGTCACCGGAATTCCAAAGACCCTGCACTTAGACAAGGAAGACGTGGACAGATGAGCTACGCAAAAAGATATGTCACCAGTCACTTTACCAATTCATCAGGTTCTCTCTTTTCGAAGGACCCGAGTTAAATGTTCAATCGTTCCTTCCTCATTGTCTTGACAGCTACAACGAACAATTTGGATTCCTCTTATTGGATGCAAAATTGAATTTTATTCTGATCAAAAACTAAATTCGCAAGAATGAGGCTTGCTGCCTTGGTCTCACTTTCTCTGTTAACAATCACGGTTGCTCAGCTTTTTCAACCAGACGAGGTGGCATTCACAACTCCTGTAACTGTTGCCCCTGGATTAAGAGCTTCGGTGATTTTCTCTAACCTCACAGTCCCTCGTGGCATCGCTATAGATTCTGAGCAAAACGTACTTGTCGTTGAACGTGGCGCAGGAGTGACCGCGTTCTCGAGAGTTCTTACCCCATCTCTTGGATGGGAGCGCACTGTTGTAGTTGCGAACGATGGTTTCACGCATGGCATCCAAGTTGATGACAAAACTTTATACGTTAGCACCGCTTCCGATGTGCTGGTATATGCCTATAATCCGAGCACTATGACAGCCTTAATCGTGCCTACTGTTCTCATTACTGGTTTACCGGCGGATGGAGGTAAGAATCTCATCAATATCCGGGAAGACGTGATTTTTGAGTCCTAACATGTGTAGAGTTAACGACTCACGCCCTTCAGCTCATACATGATAATACAGGCTCAGTAATTGCCATTCTCGTTGGTTCGGGACCCGAGACCAATATTGATATAACTGCCCGTATCCCTAGTTCTGGTCGATCTCAAGTCAGACTTTTCCACTTAAACACATTCCAATCCATTCCGCTCGAATGGACTGATGGAATAGTGATTGCTTATGGTATACGTAATCCTGCGGGCTTCACAATTGTCAATGGCACCTCTTCTGCGAACACACTGTTGATCGTTGAGAATGGTGCTTCAATCGATAATGTGACTGGTACAACGTTCGCAAACGATAATCCTGCGGATGAGATCAACACAGTGATCCTCCTCTCCGACGATACTCTTCCGCCCTTTTTTGGTTTTCCCGATTGTAGCACGCTTTGGAACCCAGAGGCAGACCTGGTTGGTGATCCTCAGTATGCCGCCCTCTCTCGTGGAGCTCAATTCAGCTTCAACCTGCCCACTGTCTCATCAGAATCAACAGGACCTCGCGATGATGCCTGGTGCCAAAATGCGACGAACAACCGACCTCCTGCTTTCAATTTCCAGGCAAGCAGAGACCCTTTTCTCAATTGTAGCTATTGACACAGCACTAGGCGCACTCAGTTCCGCTAGATATTAAGCAGTATCACCTTGGCAAGACGTCCAATCTCATGGGACTTCCAACTACTTGGGCCCGAGATATCTTTGTCTCTTTCCACGGTTCCTTCGATCGGAATCCTCCGACTGGTTACGGTGTCGTCCAGTGAGTGAATTCTTGAGAAATTTGAGGGAATAACTGAGAACTCTGATCTTCCAGTGTCCCATTTCCTCTCAACAGAACCAAACCAGAATCGGCCTTAGGGTATACATTTCTTATTCAAGCGACTGATATGACTTCTTGTCCTGGAAAATGCATCAGGCCTGTCGGTCTGGCTTTTGGTAGTGATAATTGCCTCTATGTGAGCAGTGATGCAACTGGAGAGGTGCGTCAAGATACACATTTGTTTTTCCCTCTGCTGAGTTGATGGCTTCGAACTTTGAAGCTTTTTGTCCTCAAATCTGAAGTTGCTATCAACATCTGAGAGGTCACTGTTTCTTCGAGGTCCTCAGGATGGGGTATCTTATATACCAAGCAGTAGTCATGTGAAACCATGTCTTCAATCCACATGAATCCACAGATAGATAAACCTTTCGAGCTTGAAAACGTGGTATATCATTGTCAAGAAGGATGTTCACCAAGTCTTGCAGGACTTATATCCTATTGCTACAGGGCCCCTTTGACAGGGTAACAGCTGCCTTTAATCTCTGCGCTAGCGTTGTGAGAATGCACTTTTGAAGTTGGGTGAGGATGTTCCACTGGCAGCAAACTTACCAGCTCCAATCCAATCAAGTTGACAGACATCCTCAAGCAAGATCACATCCTGGTCTTTGATATTTCTGTACAATCCCTTTGGTGTAGGAAATGCTGATTTGTTTATACGATGAAGAAGTGGTGCACTTTGCACCCCTTTGATAGCCGCCCCGGCAGCGGGATGTCAGATAAAGCTCCAGAAATTGTCGTCTGATGTAATCCAGAGAGGTATCCCATGGATCTTGAGAGGTTGTGACTCGCATTAGTTCTGAGTACCCTCTGACTGAATCTTTTGACGGATGGATGATATGGTTCCAAAGAATTTGATAAATATTTTCTGAGAACATCTGTCTGTTCTAGTACATCCAGCATAAATAGTTTGGCCGCCCAAATATCTATCATGGTGCTATCACTGTTACTTCCTCTTGCCTACATGTTGGTCCAAATGCATCAGAGCTGATGGGGCATTGACATTCATCTCATCATGGCAGCGTGGAAGTGATACTTAAGGGCAAAGTGGCAGACAAAAGTCATGACGAAGTGGCCATATATTTCAAAACAAACATTCAATGGAGCACGAGCTGTCGATACACAGCTAGAAGGACACAAAAAAATACGCAAGAAATTATGCTTTTGAGAGCGAAAGGCAACCTGCAATTTACCAAAGTCTAGTCTCCAGCAAGAGGTCACTGTTGCCCTCCAAGCCAACGCAGGCCTTCAAGAAGCTCTCGAGGGCGTTGCGCTGCCTGTTAAGACTATTGACAACATCAATACCTAAGGAAAATCAATTAGGATATCGTTCTGTAGTCATGATAGAGTCATACCGGGTTTCACAAGAGGAGCCTTGAGCATATAAGACAACAAGGAGAGGACAGAGTACAGCGGGAAAAAGTCCTCTTGATGGCCAACCTTGCGGTATTGAACGCGAGTGAGAAACTCAGCGAGGATAGTCAAGTCCAGAATAAGGGGAGTAGCGAGAAGGGAGTCCTGAGAAAGATCATCAGCCATCGGGCTATAGGAAGCAGATCTCGAACTCGTACCTCGCACTCGTTGAAGATGTTGATGACAGACCTACCACCGCAGAAGATCTCGGAATAATACTCGTCGATGGCACGCTTGGAATCACCAACAGCCGGAACATATTTGATGACAACAATGTGGTCGGGATGTTCGCCCTTGCCAATGGAAGCACCGTCAGAAACTTCGGGAGCCTTGAAAAGAAGGCGATTGGCGTTAACCATGTCATCGACAACGCTGCTCTTGCTGATCTCCTTGCTCTTGAACTGCCTCTCAGCAGACAAGTTACGACCATCATTGTTTCCAAGATGGTTATAAGAAGCAATGGAAAGTGGCTTAATACCGGCGTTGACAAGAAACTCGGTAAAAACAGACTTAAGCTTAGTCTGGCCGGACTTGAGATCATCGCCACCGATAAAGGATTTATGACGTTCAGCGAGTTCGATGGCACCAGGAACAAAGGTGTTCTGGGGCGCACCATTAACGAAAGGTTGGTTTTCGAGGATGGCAGCAACAGCGAAGAGAGTGGAAGGGGAAACCTCAGAGTGGGAATTCTTGATTGCATTCAAGAGGTTATCCGCAGTATCATTGACACCGGGGATGATGTCGCTGTAACGCTCGGTATTAGCGGTCCAGAAGACGATAACGCGATCGAGACCGTTGTCCAGCTTGAACTTGCGAATATCAGCGCGAATTTGATCAAGATGAACTTGTTTGTCAGTCCCAGGAATCAGGTTGTCAGCACGCTCCTCCTGGTTGGCCGCGATGAAATCGGGATAATATATGGACGGAAGAGGCTGGCCGAGGAGAGCCATGTGAGGAGCAACCTGGCGCTGAAGGTCGTAATCCAAGACTTGAGCGCGCACCATAGCTTTTTCGAGACTGGCACTAGAGATATCCCAACCACCAAGGACGAGGTCATTGGGGTGGACCATGGGGAGAATATCGGATATTGGAACATGTATTTCTTTGCCATTGGCATCGGTCCCAATGCTGATAGTAGATGCACGAAGGAGAGAACCAATGTAGTTGGGCTGCTGGACGCCCTCTTTGGTATGCCACGTGATATTGTGGCGATTGGCTAGGATAGTCGCACACAAGGTCGAACCGTTGTTGCCGCCAATACCAATCATCATGAGACTGCGCGCAAAACAGGTCAGTACACGACGGATGCTAGCGATAAAGAGAGGAAAGTCACCCGGTCTTGCTAACGGCTTTCTTGGTGCGGAATTGGTATTCTTCGGCCCTGGGAACGACAGTGAATTGGCCATCGGCGATGGTGACCGTAGAGCCACGGTTGAAAAATTTTGATGTGATGAACTCGTCATCGTAGAGTGTATTCTCAGACTGGATATTGATGTAGTGGGGGCGACGAGCGGCCGTAGGGTGAACAGACGATGCACCCTGAAGCTGAGGCTCGGAAACGTGAGTAGGCTTGGCCATGAAATCAGTTGTTAAAAATGAATCCGGCGGATGTGTGCTTGAGACCTCGATGAGAGTTATGTGAAGAGCAAAGCTGGTTTGAGTACATGCACAGGTTGCAAGGGACTCAAAGACTCAAAGACGATCGAAGACCGACTGTGAACTGGGCAAAGACTGATGGGTTATCAGCGAGCAAAGGGGTTTATATAGGCAAGGCGTGCTTATCAAAAAAATGTAGTGGGAATGGGGTGATCGCATGGTACGAGATCAAAATATTCAGGGTTCATTTCGACATCATAACTCAATCGGCTACATGAGGCTGACTCCAACCTTACGACTAGTACAAATACACCTCATGAATACCCACTGCCTCTCCAGAAACAAACCGCGTGCTAAAATCTAGAAAATCAAGCCCAATGACACCAAATATTAGCTCGGGTAAATCTCGATCAATTGATAATTACACCAGTTTTATCAAACTGGAATGGTCCCTCTTTTTATTTTTAAATAACATTGACGTCTGATAGCATGAGGTTTTCCAGAAGAGATGCAGTATGTAGTATGAAAACGTGGTACTAGGGAGGTACTTGGCAGCTTCATTCTTGAAGCATGCCATCATGCTGCCAGCATGCACGGTTCATGTAGTAGTTCGTTCTCCTTCGATACAAGAATTTGCCCGTGTTCTAAAACACCGTTCAGCTGGAGAGTATCTCTCGATAATCTGAAAGATACCTTATCGCAGTTGGAGCCTGGTTTTTGTCGAATCAGTCCAGACTCTTTGAGAATGGTATGCCTCGCGTTAAAGGACAGACTATAATATCCTAGATTAATCAATCGAATGGAGATATTAACCATGCGCAGCACGATTTGGAGGTTTCGGGCCGACTAAACTATAATGACATTACATCGTGACGTTTTCTGTGTCGTTGTAGTGGTAGAATTCGATAGAAACGTCTTGAAATTCAGTACTGGCGGGTAAGTCTGCTATTCTCAAATTCCAAAACCGGATGGCTGGGCACCTTGAGTCCACCACAACAACAAACGAGCGATCTTCCGATGCTCGCATATATCGTTTATTAGTTCTCATAGGACCTGGAGGCTGCAAGTGTCCATAGCATCGATGACCGTGTTTGGATCCAAGGTAAAGACCAAATAACGACCCGCAAAAGTTTGCTCAGCCTCCAGCTAGAACGACTGAACCATATGTTCGCTGTTCTCAGTCGGCCTGTTCAGCGACGTGTTCTCGTCCAGTCTGTACGATGCATGTCCCAGGTACCACCATCGCCGTCTGGTTCAGAGACACCCAAAGAACCTAGACCTGAGACACCTGTAGACACGACTTCACAACCTGGTACAGTACCCAGTTTGGATTTCTCTCCTCCCGAAATACAACCCGGCCCGCAAAAGGACAGGGAGAGAACGGGTGCCAAATCTTCGAAAGGCTCTCTCTCAGCCAGTGAAAAGAGAAGACAGAATATTGGCAAACTATCGTTAGGATTTTTGGGTCTGTCTCTTGGTCTTGGAATCTTTTATATGGGTAGAACCTGGGAAGAGCATGAGCTTAAACGGATGAAACTTGTCAGTGAATTTGCTGTATTCACCGACGTCATACTTGAATTTCCGTACTTAGAAACCTGAACACGCCCCCCAAGGACGCTGGAATAGAACAAAAGAGCGAGTGGGAAATTTGTTCGATGTGAGCTGCGCTATCATTTAATATTTTGTGACATTACTGATCTGTCTTCTCTCATAGTACTTCAACAAGCCTGCCTGGGCTGAGCTCCTGCCTGCACCCTATCCACCCTCGCATCAGAAACCCTACACTCTCTTGATTTCTATAGATGATCTTCTGGTAAAATCAACGTGGGATGTGGGTTTATGCTTTATCCCTCTTTTGCATAAATTAAATCAACTCTACAGCGTCAGCATGGCTGGCGGACAGCCAAGCGACCTGGTGTAGACTATTTTCTCGCCTATATCTCTCAGTTTTATGAGGTAGTCGTTTTTACGACCCAAAATTATTATGTGAGTTAATGCTGTCTCCCTGGAGTCTTACGTACTTATACTTCGAAGACCGCTATTCCTATTCTCGACAAATTAGACAAATATAATTTTTTTATCACTCATCGCCTTTATCGTGAGGCGACGCGGTCGATCAATGGCACCGTTGTCAAAGTCAGCATGAATTTTCCAGCATTACCTCAAGTGCTTATTCAATTTTAGGACCTTTCATACCTCAATCGTGATCTTGCCAAAGTCGTTGCCCTTGATACAAAGGCATTACATTATATGACTCACCCCGAAAATGCTATCATCGTGCCCAAGTGGCAGGGTGACCCTACTGATAAAGGTCTCATTGCGATGATTCCTTTCCTAGAATGTGTGTAAACTGTCATCCTACCTGCCGCCTTCACTCACTTGTCTGGCAGCTATTGCCATATACCGACCTCCTGATGTTCGACCGATCCTTGAGGCTTACCAAGGAAAGGATATTCCCTCTGAGTATGCTAAGAAGGAAGCAGAAGCCAAAGCAAAACATATTGAAGAATGGAAGAAGAAATCACATCATATAACTAGTAGTTCTTTTGCGAGCATGTTCGGTCTTTCACAACCGGTGTGTCATGAGCCGTTACTGGTCCTTTCTTGTTGTTGACTTGGAATCCTGCATAAGGGTGCGACTCCTCGTGATCAACCACCTCCTACATACCTAGAGCAAAAGCGGGCCGAAGCACAAAAGCAATATACCCAGGAGCAGAAGTATATTGAAATCAATCGCGAAACCTTTGACAAGATGATACAGCAGGAACAAGAGGCAATGGTGGCTCAGAGTCCTGGAAACTTATTTGAGATGCTTGTGCAAGCGAAGAAGCTTGAGAAAGAAAAGTCCGATCAACCCTTACAACCAGCGACGCAAGACCCCACCAAGGTGTAAGAGGTTGCGTTATGGTCAAGGTCGTACATTATGAAGATGTTAATGAGGATGGGGCGGATTGCTTATGGTATTTCTTCTGCTGTCATTCACACCTCACTCAGTCATATATAGTGCTGATCAGCAGCTCGACGTAAGTGCAAGCACTGTGGTGCGAATTTATCAAATGGGTAAATTCTGTGATAGTTATCAAAATTGATGTCCTTGAGGTCTTCATTTGGTTGAAGGGAGAGGATACAGGTAGAGGTTAGCAGGGAAACGAGTGAATCCTTGGTTATATGCTCTCTGCCGTCCATTCTTTTGCGGAAAGGCTTTCTCTCGAACTAGCATTAAATTATTGAAGGAGCTCGTTTTGTCAGAACATTATATATGCTCTCAAGAGATTGAGTCTCGTGGAATCGCAGCCTAAGCTGTATCGTTGCATGGGCAGGTGTTCTTCTCGTTTGGAAAGAACCTGGCTTTGTATTCCCCAATGGGGGGAACAGCGATTCTTTTATGATTTCTCCGTTTAACTTGTCTGCCACAATGATAGCACGCGTGCAGGGAATTTGTGCAAACCTCACATCTGCCTTGATGGCGACTACTTACTCCTTCACTAGATAGCCTTACCAGTCCTAGAAACATGCCACCACATACTACGCGAGTGCCCACTCTACAGGAACTACTACCGGGTCGGATACGTCCTCAGCACAGTTGTCGACTTCCTGGAACTCAACCCAAGAGCCTTCTCTTTTCTAGACAACATAGAGTAATCTATACACATGTTACACTCAGGTACTATGGACCTTTCGTCACCGCATTTTCTCTAGTTATTTTCCCTATTTCTTTTCATCTATATAGATAAAAATCTACCACGAACTGCGAGCGAGCGCCGTGTAATAGATTATTGACCCAAAGAAAATTTTTGTCAGCATTTTGACACCTCGGCATTGGTTTCTACGTGAATTGTATAGATCAAGGCATCCAGGTACACAAACTGTTCAGCCATGCATGTTAGTGCTCATTTGCTAAACATGGTGAAATCCTTCGGCTTTTCCCGATAATCATTATTGTACATCAGCAAAAATCAGGGAGTGTGTCGATCAACAAAGAGTAGCAATGGAAACTTTAAATTCTAATTTTCACTGTGATGAGGTGAGGCGGCTCAAACCTGTAGAAAATTCCGGGGCACCCTCACAGAACTCTTGATACATGGTGATTACCGACTTTGATTGATGTCGGAAGCACGGCTGATGTTAGCCTTGCTGTCAAGTCATACCAAGCCAGTCACAAAACATAGCTTTTCGGCCCTCCGCATCTGAAAAGCAGCCGCCATATTACTACTCATTCGTGCTTTTGAAAATTCATGTTAGAAGCAGGGTGGTGTGCCGATATATTTAGATTATCTCGTGCACAGTGATCTAACCAAAGAAGGAAGATCTTACTTTTGGTCCTGCACGAAGGAGTAATAATTCCGTCAGAAAGACACGAAGAATTGACGTTGCTTTCACCACCAAGGACTTAAAAGGCTTGCAATACCAAATTTGCTCCTTGCCACCACCTGCACCCGATTCAATCGTTCATGACAGCGACATCGTCAAGGGTGTCGCCACTACAACACCGTCGTGTTTCAGTACGGTGCTTAGTGGCACACTCGGAATTGTCGGCTCAGGCTTTGCTGCAGGTGGCCATGTGGGCACTTCTTGCCAAATGAGCATCGGTGTGATATTCGCCGTACTTTGGGGCCAGCACTGATGGAAATCTGGGTTGAGGAATCATTGCATGATAGCCCGATTAGGGATACCACATTCCTAGCTCACGTTTGTGATTCTTGCGACAACGAAAACTACGCAGACGGTATTTTAAGGGATCATGATTGCTAGTGCGCTGTTGATCACTCACCCCTCTTCACATTCTGTCGGGCCCGAGTAGTGATAACCACCGCCTACATAAACCATAATGAGTCATAGGTGCCTAGATAGGATTTACACAATCTTCACTAAAGATCGGTTCTTGTGGAGTCAATGAGAAAAAAAGCAAGGCTCCTCGTGTCCCGAGACTGAGGAGATGCAAAAGAAACACAATTGATAGACAGAAGAAAAGATCGTACATTGACTCCACCCTTTTGCTGACTGGGGAATTCCGGTCGGCGTCAGAGAAGCTCCAGTCAAATCAACTGCTGCTCCAGCCACAAAAATAATGAAATTTCCGACTACCACGACTCCGGCCATGACTGTGCGCATAGCGCCTCGATCCTGTAGTAGGGAGAGGGAACGGTGAGGTTGATCGCGACTCAGGACCGAGATGGTATATAGCTCGGAAAGCTATCGCCTAGAAAGAACATGACACTTGACTGTACATCCGAATTTATTACGCCCGCCCAACCTTTGCCAAAGAGAGTTGTCATTCCACATCAACGCGATCAATAACGTGAGCTGTTCATGACAGAATCTCAAACCCTGAATCCGACTACTGCATGATGATGGACCACTTGGAATTGTTGTAAAGGCATAAAAGTAGAAGCAATTACCTACTAGACATTAAGATGACTTGACACATTGTCTAGTTTGGTGAAAATCTCGGAAAAGCGCCGGATCTTCAAGCGGAAAAACGAAACTCATAAATAGTGAGAGGTCCTACCATAGGTTGATTCTTAACCGGTATTCTCCCCAGCACGTGAATATATATGCCAAAGTAGGTGTATGTATATAACTCGAAAAAAAGTTATTTAAAAGACGGTGCTACTGAGAACATCATCACCGACTTGCTGACCGAAATACTTGTGGGCATAGCTGCTGGATGATAGTTGTTGCTGAAATCATAGAAAAAAAAAGGCAGTTCAGCCAAAAGCAGGTGTGTAAAAAAACCAAGAACGACGCACCCCCAAAACATGTTAGATCCACTCCCATAGGACGTGGCATCTTCAAACCCATAAGTAGTGGGAGAGTCCAAAATCGTGGTGAATTGGGTGTGAGAGTCCCAAATGTAGGTTGAGACCTAAGGAATAGATCATATATTGAGTACCCAACACACATAAACGGTCAACAGAGCAAAAATGAATTTACCCCCGTATTGTTAGACTTGAAGGACGAGATTTTTGCAACGAGCTTGGTGTTGAAGTTGTTGATGACAAGAGATTCAGCATCACGAGCAGATTGATCTTGTGCAAGCATCTGAATTAGAAAAAAAATAAAGGTCGATCACTGGAAACTTCAAACGTCAATGTCGTACCAATGGGGATCGATCGATGGGAGGAACATTCACAAAGAGGAAATTGCGGCCACCGGCAGTACTACAAAGTGTGGTATGAGGGACAAAAGAAAAAAGTACATAAGAATGAACTTTACTATAGTTTTTGTACGAGAGCAAAGTAGGCGTCCAACAAGACATCGGAGAATCTGTCGGTGTTGGTGGAGGGGTCAGTCAACACCTCGAATCAACCAAGATTCATGCTCACGCATCACGGTCACCCCGACAGATAATAACTATTCCCGATATCATTAATACCGATAAAGACCGAGAAGAGGGAATCGCTAGACGTCCATGGAGCACTCGCAGGCTTAGTACCAGCACCACTCAAAAACTGGTTGACCTGATCCGTCAAAGACAAGACCGTCGGCTCAAACGGGGCAACAAGGCTCGCATCGATGGTAGCACCGCCATACGCATAGTTGTACGTCAAGACCAATGACTTGTTATACTGCGTCGTCACATAGTCAACCCAGTTCTCTCCCCCAGTCGCAGTAAAGCCAGGATAAGGTGGATTTCCGAGCACATTCCCAGGCGCAGGAAGAGTGCCAGTCGGGTCAAAGCCCGTCTGTGTATAAGAATCGCCACTAAACCCAAATCAGAACAGCGAAAAATTTTTGTAGAGAGAGAATGAACTCACAAGCTGAACCAGTAATTCGCATCAGCAATGATCGTCGGTGCAGAACCCGCGGAAGTCGATGTTGCGCTAGGGGCAGTAGTACTACCAGACGTGTCTGGAATACACTGAGAATAATCTGTATAAGGCTGTTTTAGCCATCCCTGACTAGAGGGAAGCATTTAGGAAACGCGCAAGGATTTTCAGAGACGCAGGTATATCTTTCAACAACAATGGGTCAGCATGAACCAACCATCTATCATTCCAAGCCCTTGGATACTTCACCCTGAAACGCAACTAGTTCCGCCAGTCCAACCAATACCACCACCTTACCACACAATAAATAATAAATAAAGTAAGCGGACGAAAAAAATGATCAATGCTTTCAACGATACTCACATTGACCCCAGGCACTGACTTGCGCCGCTACAAGGGGCGAAACAAAACCAAGAGCAAAAAACACAGAGACAGAGACCAATCGCATTGGTAGCACAAAAAAAAAGAGATGATTAGGCCGTCTTCCAAATGCTCCAACTTATTTCCTGAACTCGCGCTTTTAAACCTAACAGACACATTGTGGAATTGAGATAGTGTGATCTGTCAGATGAACAACCATCGGAGTTTCTTCATATTCTTTCGAAAAGAAGTTGTTCGACCCGAGATAAGTCCGGATCTGGTTTTTGGGGTCCATCACAAGAAGCGCATGCCAGGAGAGCGTGTTGTGTCAATCTTGCTCATGTAGACAATTTCAGCCAGAAGCATCAAGCGCGATTGTCGACAAGCCTTGTTATTCACACACAACAACCACGCCCTTATCATATATAACCTTTGAATTATAAAAAAAGCAATGCAAGTAACAATACCACTCCAAATATCTATCTACCTCACACAATCAATAAATGGTAAAATGGTAAAAATGGTAAAAGTGGTTTGAAAAAACAAAAGCCAATGATGACGAAATACTATAAAGATCAAACAAATAGAATAGAAAAAAACCCTAGTCCTCACTCATAACACAAAATAAAAATCTTCCCATCCCTATCCGAAAGAATCACCGCTCCCTGACTCTGATCAATATTAATCGTCTCCACCAATCCAAGGTCCAACTCTTCCGGAACTTGCAACGTCCGAACTACACCTTCCGTCTCACGTTCTCGTTTCCTCCGTCGTTGCACTTTTTGTGGTTGTCGTTCCTGTTGCTGCTTCTTTTTCTTCTTCAACAGCGTGGCTGTGCTCTCAGGCGTGGGCGTCTTGGAATGCGAGCCATTCGCAGTGTACAAAGTCGAGGCTGAAGAAGAAGATGATGATGAATAATGTCCTCCATTAACACACGTCAAACTTCTGTTCTTGGCTTTCTCTTTCTCTTTCCCCTTCCCCTTGTTTTTACCATTATTACTCCGCTGTCCTTGTCCTTGTCCTAACCCATTCACAAGCTCTTCATCCACACAAACCCCATTCTGTTTCCCCTTCCCTCCCTTGATCATCACATCCCTCACCACATCCCCTTCAATCTCCTCCTCCTCCTCCTCTTCAGCCTCAACCTCAGCCTCAACTTCAACCTCCTCCTCAACCCACTCCTCTTCCTCATCCTGATAGCCAGGAAACGTAACAAATCTCAACACCTTTGGCTCCAAGTCAATTTCAGGCTCTGCTTCATGCTCCAAGTCGTCATTGTCATTGTCATCGTGAACAATCCCATATGGCATAACGTGGGATGCCAACGTCAAAAAGTCATGGCTCATCAAATCATGTCCGTCAAGTCCAGGGCCAAGTGAACCGACAGCACCAACGGCCCCATTTTCTGAACCATCAACATGCATATGAACGCTACTATTGTTCTCAAGTAGCGCAGCAGACGCCGTCATGGCAGGTGATTCAAAGGTTGTAGTAGGATGGTGTTGGACAGATATCGGTCGCGTCACAGGCGGAGCAGCTTCATCATATTCAATCCACACCGCATGTCCAAAATCAACCGCCACAAGCGGCCTCGGACGCTCTATCATCGCATTCTCATCGTCATCCGAATCGTCAAAGACACGTACAACCTCAAAAGGTTTACTGACATACCACATCTTCATCAACTCATCTTCACCTTCTCTCGTGCCCGACTTTGTGTCTGCCGTCGTGTCGTTGCCAGAAATTCCTGATGTCATGCTATTTCCTTCTCCGCGGATCCACATTTCCCAGTCAATTGGAACCTTGAAATAATGTTGAGCCAGAACAAATCGATTTCGATGGGTTTCTTGATCATGCATCACCAACAGAACAACGGTGCAGCTTACACGAGGAATGCCCGGAAGAGTAGGCCACCATTGACGTACAAAGTGTGCAGATTCGGGGTACCAAGTAGGAAATGGGAAAGGGTTTGGTTGTTGGGTTTGGTCAGGCGAATGAACATGAGGATCAGCATTAGAGACTGTAGGGGTGTGTGCTTGAGGTGGAAGAGATGCATGGGGTATCAGAGGTGCACCCGGTGTTGGGACGGACGGCGTAGCTAATCCCCATGCAGATGGAGAATTTTCTTGATCTAACGGAGGCGAAGAGGCAAGTGCTGGTGTTAGTGACGCCATCACCGGACCGTTCTGTTCGTTCCAAGACGACGAAGCGACGAATGCAACACCTGGAGGTGTGTTTGCAACTGTAGGTGGAATGGGAGCCAATTGTGCGGCACCATTACTTTGTGGCATTGAAGGAAGCATAAGCAGCATATGGGGCGCTATGGTATCCAACCACATCATTTCCTCCCTACTGAGCATATGTCCTGTTGAAATTTCTTGTGGGGCAATTCTCGGAAAGACAAACTTCTTGGTCAGCGTGCGAGCTGGTCTAACAAGACCAGTAAGCAAAGGATAGGAGTTTCGCGTTGGGAGACAGGTAGAATGGGACCGAAGGAGGGAGAAAGGGTAGAAGTATTGATGCGCTGCCTCGGGTTTCTCGCAGTGGATGACGATGTAGCAGTCATACAAGATACAGGACCAATTAGCTGACACCTCCTGAGGGGACATTGAATCAGTAATGATACAAAGAAGATGAGATACACGCACGTATTCGATGCCAGTGTCAATGAATACGTATTCAGGTTTTGTCCAATCCATCAATGCATACAATCCGATGGTATTCGTACTAGAACACCACACAAAGGCAGATAATAGACAATCTGAAGGATCGAGCAAGAAGATATTCATGACCACGCCCATTGTCCTGAATTCTGTGACACAAGAGAATTTTGGCACCTCGGACGACTTTTCGCCAGACGGAGGGTCGAAAAACGTGAGTCGCATGAGCACGAATTCCATGACTCGGCTGTCGTCCTGCCTGCAACCATATCCAAGTCAAAAAAAGGATGCGATCGTTTGAGGGACACTCACGATGCATCGAGGATTTTAGCCATGGTAAAGTACACCGTCCTCTCATCAAACTCGACACGACATTTCCAGAGCTCCCAGCGTTCGCCTGGGTTCCACTCTGCAAGGCAGGAATCGGTCTGAACATCCCAGCACACGACCTTGCCACTTTTAGTGGCACAAAGCGTGTAGCTCGAAGTGATAGGCGAAAGCCAGTCGACTTCTTCACCGGGTGGCGCGCTGACGACTTTATACCATGTGCGTTTGGTAGGTACAGAGGAATGTGGACCATCCATATAGTGGGCGGTTCCATAGGTGCTTGTGAGGTGCCCAATAGGCCTAGGAGCCCGTTTTCGCCATGCATTGTCATATCGGGCTGCCTGGTTGACAGAACGGATGAGTTGTTCGGTCGTGAGATCTGTGAGACGCTGGAAACCCTTGAGAGGCAACGCGCGGCATTTGCGCAAAAGATCTGTGGAGAGCTTCCTGTAGACAGGCCGGGTGATTGTAAAGTCGTTCAAGGCTTTGCAAGTCTGTAAACTAAAATTAAGAGATGAAAAGCACAGTGTTGGATAGCGCACCAGATGGAGTGCATGGATGTCTCTGAGATCAAGGAAGAGGGCGATGTTGAGTAAGAGATCATACGGGAGGGTGCTGAGGCCCATGAGAAGGAGGGTCGGTCGCTGTGGGGGACAGCGACGAGGGAGGGAGACGACAAGCGAGCTGCCCGGTTTCCCACGCATTTACAATTATTTGTACTCGATTCAGCATGGTCCTCAACGTCGTGCAAGCCCTCGCCAGCCGAATAATACCCTACAACTATGCCTGGCACATACTCGCAGGCTTTGGTCGTATTCACAGCCCTGAGAATCTTCTCGCAAGGGCGCAAAACGAACCGCGAACGGGACTTGCACGACCGGACATTTCTGGTGACGGTGGGTTGTATGTTTTTTAAAGCGGGAGTGCTGAGTCTGGGAGCTGCAGGGGGGATTCACAGCTCTCGGGCTGACATTACTGCAACAACTTGCCCAGAGAGGCGCCAAAGTCATCGCCCTCACCGGCGATCCTATCGATTCAGCCACAATTACCACCCTTGTCACTCTGCTCCGCACATCCTACAGCAATCAGAATATCTACGCTGAGCAATGTAACCTCTCAGACCCGGACAGTGTGCGAGCTTTTTGCACACGCTTTCTCATGCAAGGCGCAGGAGACAACTCGAAAACAAAGACGGACACTCGTCTGGATGGCATCCTATTTGCTCATGAATATCAACATATCGGTGTCCCTCGACTCTTTCGCAGAATAGCCATCGATGAAGCAAAACAACGAGAATCCAACTCGCTATCGACCTTCCTCATCACCACTCTTCTCCTTCCAGCACTCCTTGTCGCACCACCAGAGCGTGATATCCGTATCATCAACGTCGTCAATCCCTTCTACGCAGCCGCAGCCGCCTCTCTCCGTACATCCAACATATTTGACCCATCATTCACACACTTCACTGCGTCGTCGTCGCCCTCTAAATCATCATTCCTAGACGAAGGCTTCCGATCCCTCCGCACGATCATTCTCACACGACACCTACAGCGGATACTCGACGCCCTCCCCAATCCCCAGGTCCCAAAAACACAAGAAGGAACAAGCTCCATACCCGTCGTCAGTGCCCGCATGCAACGAAGTAACATCGTTGCAGTCTGCGTTTCTCCTGGTCTCAGTCGCGTGGACACACTCTCCCGCATGCTCAATGCTGATTGGAATCTACTCGACAGCAGCACACCTCACCAAGGACAAGGGGCTGCAGAGAGAACATTTTCGTGGCTCGGCATTTTACTGTAAGCTCTTTGTAAACATTATCCAAAATTTCACATTTTGCACAGCTATATCCTACTACTCCCTCTCCTCCACATATCCACCAAATCACCCAAAGCAGCCATCCAATCTATCCTCCACGCTCTCTTTCTCCCAACGCCTTTCAAAGTCCTCTCCCACACACTCTCTTCTGACGACGCCACACCAAATGCCTCACAGAAAAGCAACGCCGAAAACGTCCCGATCCCTACCGCCGCACCGCACCGGTCTCCAAATCTGATTCACGAGGAGATCCTCAAACCAGGGGCTCTCTACGCCGAATGTGCCGTCGTCAACCTCGATATAGCCCTTCCTGACCAAGACCAAGATCAAATGACAGACGATCGAGAATACGGTGGAGAGGTCGTAGGGAGAGGAGTGTGGGAGGCTTATGAAGCCGCTTTGAAAGTCTGGGACAAGGGAGGAGTGAGGGGAAACAAATAGGATCGAAGGAGCCGTTAGTCGAAAAGTATAAATATTTAGCTCGCGAAACCTCTGTATGTCGTAGAGTGCACTTTCAAAAACAAAAGAGGCACTGAAAAGATCACCCCGAGTTTTAAATTTCTATGCTAATCTACTTTTACCACATCATCTACTCATCATTATCCCAATTACCCGACTGCTGGGGAACCTTGGGCCCACCCGCAGGCTTGCTCATAATAATACTGTCAACACTCAGGACAGATATCGCAGCTTCAGTAGCCAATTTGAGCGCCCACTGCTTCGCAGCTAACGAGTCATATATCTTATGCCGATCGGATTGTAGAGTTCCATCTTCTTCAGCCTAAATGAAAAAAAAACAAATTCCCAGGTCAATCAGAACAAGACTCAGTTGAATCCCAAAAAAACCGCACCTCAACATCAACACCAAACGCCTCACCTCCCTTGAGCTCATGTTTCGCCCACAACCTGCTAAGCACTTCATTACCCTCAGCACCTCCCATCGCATTCTCCGCCAACGTCCTAGGCGCCACTTCCAGCGCACTAGCATACTTCTTCACAGCATGCTGCGCCAGTCCTTTCAATCCACTCCCATACGCATCCACCCTCTTCGCCAACTCCATCTCCGTTGCTCCAGCACCAGGAACCGTCCTAGGATCCTTAATCAACCCTTTAATCACATTCACACCATCATCTACCGCACGCTCCAGATCATCCAAATGGTTCGCCGTAGCCCCACGAAGCACAATCGTCGCCGTCTTCGTCTTCTCACCAGGAACAGTAGGATCAAAACCAGCATCACCATCAACAAGCTGACGAAGAACAGTCACCCGATCCCCACCAATCTCACTCGTCTCAAAAACATCCACATAACCCGCTTCTTCAGGGGTCGGAGCACCCATACGAGCAAGCGGAGTGGCGTTGACCACCCGACAAACTCGTCGCAAATCGAACTTTGAGAGAACTTTGAGAACAGCGATGCCGAACCTGTTCAGGTAGTGCAGAGCGAGTTCGCCGACAGAGGTACCAGCAACGATGACTTTGACACCAGAGTCTGCAATTTCCTTGAAGATCTAAATGAAGAGCAGAAGAACGGTTCGTCTTGGACACCACAAGAAGATAGGAAAATTTACCTTTTCCATATGTTTCTCCTCGCCAGAAGTGAAATTGAGCATCTCTTCCGCATTCTTGATCAAAACTGTGCCTTTCGTCTCAGTCTGGGCAACATCCAGCGCCGAAGTAAACACAGCAACTTTAGCCTTGTAGACCTTCCTCACTTCACCTTAAAAAAAAAGCCCTTTATCAAAATCCCAGTGTAGAGTTCGAAATCTGTACCTTCAGGTTCACGACCAAACACCATTCCCTGCACGACTTTACTTGAGGCCAAACTACCCCCCATGATTTTAACGACGCGAACATTGTCCACGTTGAAGTTTTTTGGATTCGGAGGCATCACAGATAAAGCGGCATCAGCCACCAATGACGCAAGTACGTCTTCCTGGCCATACTGTTTCGACGCGATCGCGGGCTTGAGTGCCATTACAAGAGAATTACGCGTGAATGGCTGCGGAAGTTTCCACGTTGACAATACTACAAATCAACAGGTCCAATTTCAGTCAAAAAAAGCCAAGGTTCAACCAACGCGGACGCACATTCCAGTTCCTTCAGCGTCTTATCCAACGCCAACTCGTACCCTTTCATAACCTCACTCGGATGTAACCCCATAACCAACAAACTCTCAGCTTTCTTCAACAGCTCTCCTGCGAAGATGATAACCATATTAGTTGCATCGCCCATCTATAAATCAAAGAGTGGGGGAGGGATGGGAGGGGGAAAAATCAAAACGAAAATGAGCACACGCATTCTCAAAAATCTCTTTCAAAAAGAAAAAAAAGAAAAAAGACAAGGTGGTATAGGGATCTTCGAGAGAGAGAGAGAGAAGCTAAAAAAAGACTCACCTCCTCTTCTTGTGCTTTTGAAGCCATTACAACTAGCTTCGCAGCCGGATGCACCACCTCGATCTCCCGAATAATCGTCGCCGCATCCGACGTCACAAACAATCGACCAAGGTGGTTAATCACAAGCTTATTCCGTCCTATCTCACCAACACATGATAAGTATAAGTCAACGTCCCATTCTCAAAAAAAAACAAGTGATCTATCCACCATTCGGACCATAACTCGTCCGCACAAGGTCAGTCAGTTCATTGACCGCTTGAATATTTCTTAGCACGGCATCCTCGAGACCTTGCGCGTGCTAATCAGTTAACCATATTCAATCAGCCTATCATCGATTCACAAAAACAAGCCACAGTCACCTTGTATCCCTCATTAAAAAGTTGAATCTGATTCGCCTTAGGTACTTTGAGAACCATCGCGTCGTTCGCGTAGCACAGTAAAGAGATAATATCGATCAGTCACACTTGTGACTTTCCAAAGACGTTCAACAACAAACTGAGTTAAGATAAGACTACGACTAACAACCGAGACACTCAAAATAATTCTCGGAACACAAAGTTTGACTAGGAGGGAGGGGAGAGAGAGAGAGAGAGAAAATAGAATGCTCTTGTATGAGTACACAAATTGCAATTTCAAACAGTCAAGAAAAAAAAATTCCAAAGAGCAGCAAAAAAAAGGGGGTATTAGCCAAGGGTATACGAGAACATTAGTCCTTAGAACGAGGAAATCATCGCAACTATTCAGACGCGACGTCTGGAGGTTTCACCTCTTCCTCTTCTTCATCTTCATCTTCCTCTAGAATAGGTGATTCCATCCCATCCTCTTCAGAATGGACTTCGTCTAGTTCAGTGTCAGCCTCATCAAAAATACTATGGAACTAGAGAAAACATCAGCAAACGCGACTCATTCTTGTGTCAAAAAAATAGCACACGTGGGTGATGAGGGCCTTGACAAGCCTATGAGATTGACCCATGTTGTTCAAAATGGTAACAAAGTCGTTTTGGGGTGCACGTAAGAGGTTGGGGCTGAACACGATTGCAAGCGCCTCAGCTGTCATCTGATTATTTTCTTCATAGTCAGTGACTCTGATGACAATCATTAGCAAACACGATGTTTTTCCGAAAGCCTCCAAAAAGCCTACTTGTCAAGGTGCTCTGCAACGCGCTTGAGAAGATCAAATTTTGCCTGAGGAAGTGCTTGAACGACGTCACGAATGGCAGATAGACGGTCCTCAAAGTTTTCAGTTCCTAGTGAAATATCAATATCGTTTCTTCCAACTTGGTATAAGATAACCCACTCATGGCATTCATAATATCATGATAGGAGGAAGGGGGAAATACAGGTTCTAGCAGAACTCTGAACCACGCCTTGACAAGGTCGCAGACGGCATGGATATCATTGATATTCGTGATGGGGTATTCGCCTAAATTCCGAGGTCAACCATCAACAGTTAAATGAGTTGCCAGCTCTTCATACCGCGATTATACGCATCTCTGAGCGAGTTGATCTCGGAGACAGCACCAGCGATACGATCTACAAGCAACTCAGAACGCAAACCATCAGCCAAGGGGGGAAAGCTCACAAATGCCAACCTCGCTCAAGCCACGCGACTCGACCTCACTTAGGCATTGATCTATTATAATGGGAACGGTACCAGGGGAGACCGGTCCACCTCCAGCTTCTCGTTGCAACAAGAATTCAAGTTCGACGCCAAATACTACATCTCGAAGTTAATCCCAAAGGCTTCAAAGTACATCGAGCTCGGTACTTACCAGCATGAGGATCTCTAGAAGCAACGATAGGCTGCTCGTGGATATGATCCTGGATTTGCGGCTTGGGACCAAGATAGGTCAGCCTCCTCTTTGCCGCCATACTTGTGACCTGGTTGATTATCTCTAACCACCTGTTCATCTCCTTCTTACTCGCTGCCTGTAGGATGTAATGACCACCATCTTCCGTATCCAGCTGAAAGGTGAACGATCTCTCATTGTTGATGAATTGTGCAACTTTTGCGTCCATGATGCTAAGCACCAACGAAGGCTTCCCACTGGTTGGGAAGTCCAGTTCCTCCAAAGTCTTTTTCCCACCACCACCCGACACCGATAGATCAGCGCCAAATGCACTTGAAATCGGACGCATGAAGCTCAAGAATGCCGACATGCTTTTCTTATTTCGGTGTTGCTTTTGTGCAACCGCAGATGATTGCTTCTTCGGTCGCATTGCCTTGTTGAGCATATCCTCCCTTTTGTCATTCCTCGAAAGCTCTTGCAGCTTCTCCTTCTGCAGTCTTGATCGCAAATTCCTGTCTCGTCGGTTCTTCTCCACCTGGAATGTGACAAGCTTCTGGAAAGGTTTCGCAATCTTCTTCATAGAGGATGGTGTGGCCATGCCAAGGGCCTCCCTTGTTGACTCTTCCCGTATACCACGATAGTCGAACTGGAGGAGCAACACCTCCCTTTCAATCACACTCAATCTATCGAAGCTTCGTCGAGTTGCTTCTCCTGATTGTGAAGTCTTGCGTGGGTAAGGAAGCGAAGTTGCTCTATTAACAAGGTTGCATAGATGCCTTCGAAGTGAGATAATTAGCCCCGAACCATGAGCATCAAGGGTAAATAGATACCGACCTCCTCTTATCAAAGTTAACTAGGTTCTGTCCTTCTTGCGTTGAAGCCTCGAGGACATCAGGAGATGCAATCACCTCCAGCATCCTTTCAATCAACCATCCCATATCCACCGTCAAACAATCTCTACTACTCGTTGATTGAACAAGCGGCTTTGCTAACAATCCTGCCACTGATTCACAGGTACATCCTCGATTGTATGCGATATATTGCCATAGGCGCTGATGTATTCGACTTTCAACACTGACAATCGCCGAGGTAATGACTGCCTCGACGAAGGAGCGAACACATGGTTGCTCAATATGATGCGACGCGTTCGGTTCAGCATTCCTCAATCTCGCAACTTCAATCGCTCGCAACAATAACTCCATCCTCATTTGTCTCCCCCGCAGACCCAGTTTCGGCGTGACAAGCTTCGCTATCAGCCACTTCCGAATGATCGCATAAGCACGAATGCAACTCCGTATGGCTGGGGGTAGAAGTTTATAGAGCGTGTCTTGGATCATTCCAGATATCAGGCTGGATGGTTCGACTTCTTGAATGTGCGTATACATATTCTGGATGTCAATCACCTCATCTGAATGACTAATCTCTCGAGACGAGAACCATCCAGTTTTATCCGAAGTTTGGACTTCAAGTAGGTCGGCGGTGACATACAAATCCTCAACCAAACAAGCATCAGTTCCAGAAGAGATAGGGTTCCAACAGAAGAAAGCATACCTCCTCTGTCACGTTACTTTGAGCAGCTCGGGCCATTCCATCGATATTATCGACCAGCTCTTCCGCGTTCATTCCATCCAGGTCCGACGGCTCTCTGTTGCTCGCACCTCTCGTTCGTCCAGCACTCGTAGCGTCAAGTGCTCCTGCAACACCACTTGTACTCTCTCCCCTTCTACGCTCAAGGTGTTGAGCCTTTGAAGTAGTGGGCCGCTTCGTTTGGGCATCAAATACACTCTGCACCATTGTCTTCGTATTGCTCAGCCCAACCCATGCGACTGCCACATCCTGTTCTTCGAAGTTTTCTGTCTTGAATACTACATGATCCGCCGAACTGTTTAGAAAACTGCTCAATGCGATATACAGCTGTTGGTCATCCAATACATCCTGGGCACCTCCTCCTATGGTCAACCAGTCCGAAATTAATTCAAGAACCCGTGTCCGTGAAGCCAAGACTTCAAGATAGTCAGCAACCGAAGGCGAAGACCCAGAAGGCTGGACCATTATATACATTTTGCGAAGCAACTGCCAGAAAAGAATGAACCATCAGTCAATCAATCAAAACCATCAGGGATTGACATTGCTTCCAAACGTAATCTGTCAAAGAAGATAGGCTCACCTCAAAGAAAACTAACGGCGTCAAAAAACTCCTAAACACGTTCCACCAAACTCTCGCAAACTCCATCCTATCCACCACTAATTCCCTGGTCATGCCCTCTTTCAAAGTCATTTCTCCGTTATCATCCGCCACCGAGACTGACACATTCCTCAGTCCATGGGCTAAAACCGTCACTAGGGCATTCATTGTCCCAGCTTGCACCAATACCCTGAGCGGGGGATCTGATGATCTTTCTGACACAGTGAAAGTCGGTTTCCGTGACAACGAAGGCAGAGAATTTCTCTTCGCTAGGCTTGTCTTCCTGTCCAAGCCGTGTGAGCTTGTAGGCTTGACACGAATAGATGGAGCTCGATTGATTGGTTTATCCCTTTCCAGACCCATCCCAACACTCGTCCATCCATCCACGATTGAACTAGGAGGTCGTGATGGTGCTCTTGATGAAGGCCTGGATGTCGATTCCATCCCACCAGGCTGGACAACGAGCATCAACTCTCCATTATACAAACTAATCACCGTCCCTCCTGTTCCCAAAATTGATCTCTTCGTCGCCTCGTTTGCGTTCTGTTGTACTGAACGAAGAATGCGAAATTGGGGATCGATGCCAGCAGTGCCACCACGGAGAAAATGAATATCAGACGCCTCACTATCCGCCCTTCCTCTGATGAGCTGACTACGATCAATGAGAGTCACTGATGAAAGCGATTCAGGAAATATGAGTGGAAGGAGCGAAACATTGGGGGGTGCATTGGTGACACCAGGGGTAGCCTTGGCCCAGAAGTACGGTTCAAACAAGCCCTTCTTCCTAGGTTCCGCGGCTAATGATAAAGCCATGAAATGTTCTATTTTCTTCAACTTCCCAACTAAACTCCCCTTCCCGCCTCCCTCACTTGCCATCTCTTTCCAGAATCTAACCATACCCTTAATATCCTCTGAGATATCACCCTGTTCAACTTGCGATTGCTTCAGGCATGTTCCAATAGCAAGACGAAACGAAGAAAAGAGCGAGTGAACATTCATGAGCACGTTGACACTGAGCATTTGATCATCTTTAACTTTTGCCAACTCCTCGCTGATCTTGGCACGTATGTGGCCTCCCCATGGTGTTACCTTTGGCTCGCTAACAGCCACAGGCGGACTCATTCCAGATTTTGTAGTTGAATGTAGTCCACCGCCTCCACCCAATCCGGTACTGAAAAACTGTTCACCAAGAATACCAGGAGGGTAAACCCAGCTCTTGATTGCCTGTAAGGCTAATGGATCAACCCGCTTCCACACTTTTTCCAACCTCGCGACCGGTCGGGCGCACAATGCTTCCACGATTGCTTTCCACGAACATTCATCCCCATTCATCCTACACAGTTCCCCTACCTTGGCCCATACTGAAATCATTTCTGATCGTGATTGCACCCGGGAAGTCTGTGGCTGAGTACTAGCACCACGTCCGGGATAGTTTTCGTTCTTCCCTGATTGTAACGTATGATGGTGGTGTTGAGAATAATAAGACGAGGAAGTATCACCGGTGAAGATTTGCAGCAAGATAAATTTTGTCAGCCAATGCGGTTTCTCATCAGTTCCAAATGCCGGATCCAGCTCCTTCGCTATCTCATTATCTGAGCTTTCATTCGAATCATTCCATTCTGTAGGGAGTAGATATTCGCTGGTTAACACACCCGGTACACGATCGACCACACTTCGATGATACAACGTCAAACTTTGTGCCATAAAATGAGGGTCGGACGTCAATGGGACTTCTCGGGTTAGGCCCTCATCTTGCGACCTGGAAGTTCTGCCCGGATATGTAGATTGGCGCATTTGTGATGGAGACGGCGGTGGCTGTTGCGGTGCCGATGGTGAAGGAGGGAGTTGATTTTCAAACGTTCGTAGATCTAGGCTCTGTTTGTCCTTTATCGTAGGATTTGACGTGGTTGATGAGGGAGTCGACTTGACGTTACCCGTCAGTGTTGATTCATTGCTCATTTGTAAAGCCTCCATGAGCGACACAAATTTTCCAGGGGCCTCATGTGGTCGTGGCGAAAATGTGTTCAGATTCGGCGAATCCATATCTGCAATTTCTCTGTGCTCAATTGATAGACTTGCCAGTTCGCAATCCAGTGTCTCTTTCACCCAATCCTCCCATCCTTCATTCTCTGCTTCCGCAACAAAACCTAGGTATTCCTTGACCAACCACTTTACCCTGTCTTTCTCCTTCTCCTTCTCCTCATTCTCTTCACTTGCCCCTGAGATAAGATATGCACAACATCGCATGAACTCCGACTCAAACGCTTGTCGTCCTACAATATTGGGAAGAGAGAGGAGAACGGATGATGCAAAAGATCTCCAGGCAGTAAAAATATCAGCTTCCTTAGAACTCTGCTGTTGAGAATTATCAGAAGGATTTGGTGTGGAAAATTCACGAGGAAAAAATGTTGCTCCAAAAACTGCTTCATGTATCAACGCCTCGGAAGTCCCTTTCTCTAGTTTCCCGTTTTGAATATCTCGCACAAGGTCGGGATGTGCTCTCCTCCCCCAAAACGCTCTTTTCTTTTTCCCGTTTATGCCTGTTGCATCTCCCTCCTTCATCTTGCTCTTGGCGCCACCGCTTCCAAGCACGAAAGAAGGATCCTTTTCTCCGATGCCATCAATCTCGTCGGTCTCATCTTCCAAGCTGGGTGGTACGAGTCCAGTGGGAAACAATTCCTTGATACCGGCACTTCGGTCGCTGGGAGCTTTATAGAAGAATAGTTTGGTTCCCTTCAACTCCAATTTATACGCTTTCCAACCTTTTGCTAATGCATCACCCCGAGTGAAATGAGACTGGCTATGATAGTAGAAAGGCGAACCATGAGAAGATGAAGGTTCGGCGAGGCGATTGATAAAACCGGTATGATATACAATCTGCGAGGCGCGTCGTGCGCTCAATCTTGACGTTTCACCCTCAGGCGGGACGGAGGATAGATCGCATTTGGGTTCGTTGATGATTGGTGGAGCGAGGAGAGTCGTCCTATTTGGGTGTTGCGCGGTGGATCCACCACCCTGATTCGCATCACGATGATTTCCTGATCCAGTGGTGAATGGAAACGTAAATCCTGCACGAGTGGGAGTCGAAGCCGTTGTCTGTCCGTTTCCCCGTCCATGTTGTCGTGATTCGTGAATAGTTTCTTGCCCTCCTCGAGGTTGCTGATACTGAGCATCGGCCTCACGCTCATTAGGCCCTGACCCCTTCCGCTTTGGACCTAGGGCTAACTTTGGGTTGGATAACTTTGACGGAAGTTTTGGCGTGAAAGAATACGAACGTGTATGCACATGAGACGGCTTTGTTTGCGGTGTTGTTGACTGTAGAGTCTCAGATTGTATCTGCGTTGAACCTGAACTAATAGCGTCCGTATGAGTGATGTTAATGACGGATTTATTGAGATCAGGGTCTGTATTCATAGGATCAGACTGAGGCGGAGACACCGAGATCGACACAGCAGGCAGTGTTGTACTGTTCCCTACAATTGGTATTTGAGTTGATCCTCCTTCGGATTGTTGAGGTTTTGAGACAGGGAAAGGATGCTGCGCGGCATGATCGACATTAGGTGAAGTCGGGCCAGGAGATATCAAGGCACTAGCACTGCTTCCACTCCTGCCCCTGTATTCCGCAATCTTTTCCTGAAATGACACGGTATTAAGAGTTGAAGACAAGACTTGGCTCAGATCGTCTGCGGAACGTGACCAAGGTTTACGTGATATTGAGCGTAGATCAGAGAGAGGCGACGAAATGGATCCTCGTGTTGCGGAGACAACAGGACTCGCAGGAACACTCGGCGAGGGGTGGACATGGCCAAGAGAAGCCTGAGGGGCCTGGGACAGATTAAGCACAGACCTAAGTGAACGGTTCGGAATGTTGAATTGTCAAAACTTGGATGGAGGGAGCAGCTCACCGACTCGCAACATAGCCGTCTAAAATAGGCCTCGGATCTGTCGGTCTTGAAATTTTATGTTTCCTTGCTCCGGCAGCATTAGCTGGCCTGACCTCAACAGAGGCTGCAGTAGGACCGGTGGACGAAGGAGCAACTTTTGAAGCAGATGCAGAACGGACGAACCATGACTTGGGTTTTGCGAATAAATGGGCGAGACCAGATGGGGACGCTGAGCGCGACGACTGACTGGGAGAGGATGGTGGATTGGGAGCAAGAGGGTCTGGAGGCGGTGCGAGTGCATTGGGCAGCCCAGTGCCTCTGCGTCGGTTCATAGAGGAGGACGCAGCAAAAGGAACAAACAAAGTTGTTTGGTGTAATAATGCATTCTTAGTTCCCAGTCTCTATGGCTTGTCACAGCTGTCAGCCCACCACTGTCATATCATCTCAATAGACTATAAATACCATTCCTTGTCCTTCATAAATTTCATTACCAACATGTGTACTGACTGCCAGTCCTGACACAAACACATGCTAATGTTCGGGTATCTCCTGTCGACTTTATCAAGCATCATCAATCTTCAGGTGATAAGAGGGAAGCGAACAAATTTGCTAACGCTCCTCAACGTTAATCCGACAAGGATAGAATAGACTAGTCTCCCAGTCGAGAATGTCGGGACTAAAGGAGCACGATCATCGTATCAAGTCGTGCCTGGCCTCCTCCGGACAAATTGTCACTCCTCTTCACGAGGTTGTCTCTCCCATTCCTGTGATAAATAAATCACAAGAGTTCATCTTGCCGACAATGTTGTATTGTGTATCCCACGCAGTTAATAATCTAAAACTCGTGTTCGTTGTTGGGCATTCTTCTCGCCTCCGAAATTACGTTGATTTAATCTCCTTTCATTCCTCTGATGGTGGCACCAGCATTCCCTGTCAATGTGGCGTCTTCATCCCTGAACAGGGCTTGTTGCCCCTGGCGAATAGTGGCGACACGACTCCAGTAGCAAACAGACACTCAATTAGAAGCCAGAATCGTCTTGAAATTGATGCTCGATTTGGTCCAAAATGTTACGAGCACCGCTCGACCTACACTCCGAAAAATCTTCAATACGTCAAGGCGTATGTGGAAACATAGCTGAAGGCCAGTATACAATGTCAGTTTCAGAAGATGGACATATAACACTTTCAGTCTCGGGGGTTGCCTTGACAGGTCGACTAAATTTCTTTTATCTGACTGTGAACAGCCGGACTCCTTAACATCTTCTTTTCCATTTTAGGCCTCTTGAACGCCGCAAAACAGTCCCCTGGTGACTGTGTCAATCATTTATGCATACCCCACCGCCCCACAAGTGTCGATGTATGGTAATCATTCAATCAGTCGATCATCCTTCATGTTCACTGTTCAAGTTGAACTACATCATACACCTGAGATAGTCCCAGCACATTTCCCAGAGGATATTATCACCGCAGTCATTATTCGTCGCTTCTAGTCTCAATGCCGAAAGTGAGAGTCTTAGTGATCAGAACACAACACCTTAGTGCCTGAGCTGAGCTTCAAATGCAGCTGAACTTTAACCCCTCTCAATCGCAACTGTAGGACATAATGAAATGATGGCATCATACCCACTTCCGCGTCGAGAGGTGATGGACATATTGATAGATCCAATCAGAACATGGAACATCTTGATGCTTGTTCCTAACGTCCTGCTCGGCTAGAAACCTACAAACACATGACACGATTTCAGCTTCGAAGATCAATGGGATATATAATATTTCATCAGAAATGGAATCTCTGCCCCAAGTCAGATGATCATATCATCTAAATTCTTTGCCTTACGATAATCATTCAAGATCTCATGGGACTACAAGACAACATATAGAGAGAAAATTACAGAAAGAAAACATAAAAAGACGACAAGGATAATAAACAAACTAACAGTTTCAGTCGCAGGAACCGAAGAGTAGCTCTGCCCGAGGCAAGTTTACTCTCCATTAACCACATTGGACTGCAAGATAACCGCAGGCCTTAGCAATACAGCTTCATCCCACTCCCCAACCTTACCAGTCCTCTTCACAGCTTTGACCAACCCTAACTTGGTGGTACAAAGCACCCTATCCCCACCCGTTCCTGCTCATCGCCAACAACTTCCATGGTCATCTCAGTGTAGACCATATCTGGTGCTATGTATAATGCCTCTAGATCACACTGGATAATCTCTTCTCCGATCACCTTGTTCAATTTCTTCGCCTTTTCCAACACTTCTCCGATCTTGTGGCCGAACGTCTCAATCAGGTATTCTTGCAGCGCTGTCGAATCGTTGTGCAACCCTGCTGTGAGAATGATATTCACGAAGGCGTTGACCATGTAGATCGTTAGATCTGGCTCTTCAGCGAGCATCCTCTGGAGGTGTCTGCGAGTAAGCGCTCGCCAGCGTCCTGATACGGCTTGATCCTCTGACAATTTAAAAAGATACATCAATATAATCAGCAGATATCAAGACACGATGTATACCCACCCATCTCTCGCACTCGGGCATATACCTCACTTAACAGGTGCTCATCTTCTGGATTTTCGAAAAACCAGGACGAAATGATCCAGTGCACGTACGCACTCAGGCTTGCCTGCAAAGCTATTGTCACTGCGTCCTCGTTCCCACCTGTGCCTGACTGCTGAAATGCTTGCAATAATTCCACCATGTTCTGTCCAAGGATCTCTGTAGCCCCTAGGATAGCTTCCTTCAGTTCATCTGCTATGTCTTCGGAGGGAGCTGGTCGGCTGGTATTTGCAAAAGCTCGTGCGACTGTGCGTGCTACCTCCATGATATCTTTATTGAGCTCTTTGAGATGAATAATCACTTCATCCTCAGAGAAGGTACCCTGCACCACCAAGTAGGAGTCAACTTCCCGTTCTCCCTTCCTCTTCTCTTCCTCAGTCTTCTGTCTCTCCTCCAGCTCTTTCTTCAGCCGCTGAACGTCACTTCGCAATCTCTCTGTTTCTTCCATTGCCTTTGCTACTTCTCCCTCCTTCTTCTCCGCCTCCTCATCTTCCAGCAACTTCTTCAGTCCTTCTGCTTCATCTTTCCCCGCTCTCTCGTCCTTGTTCTGAGCCCACTTTCCAAGTTCTACACCCTCGATTCCCTGCCTTTGGTCATCATTTACTTTTCCCAGAACTGATGAAGCTGGCCAAGACAGAAGGCTGCCGATTTTCTCCGCAAGATACGATAATAACCAGAGCATATTCGACCCTGTCTGTTCCCTTGGGGTAGATTTCGTAATGAATATCGACCCACTCTCGAACCGTAATGATTGGGATCTTTTCCTTGAATATAAACCAAAACACGGACACCCGGACCGAATAGTTATAGGTCCCCCGAAAGAAAAGTGATCACAACTGCCGCTCCCCGATGACTAGTAGAGTCTACTGGTTCGTTGAAGGAATGTTAGACGTGGCAATAGTGGTCGTGGAAAGTTTGTTATAGGCAAGGAAAGCCGTGAAGAGACTGATATTTCCAAAAGAATGTAGCGTTCAGTGTATGTCTGTATGTGTGTGTGTCCGTGAACAGCGTGGCGTGGTCGCGGCGCCTTCTTCCTGTATTCCGTGTCTGATATACTTTGCCTTTGTGCGTGGTAGATACCTGGACTCGGGGCCTTTTGTTTCGAGTTGTCTAAGTGCAATGTGTCATGCGAAGATCAGAATAAAGATATATAGCAGGTCATACCAGGCAGTGTTTAAGCCATGCGCAGAGTAAACGCTCACTACGTCAACGCACAAAGAGTGAGTCCTTTTGAAGGCCTTTCAAGAGAGACAAATGGGTGAAACGCCACAACGAGACCCAACGATACAGAAGAAAAAAAGTTTTTTTCTTTGCAGCTAATGTTTCAAAGTAGTACAATCAGGAAGAAACCCAGTTCTTTGCAACCTGGAGCTCTTCTCCTGGTTGAGTCAATACGAATGAAAGGGGTGCACTACAAGGAGTAATTAGTTAGTAATATGAAACGATATTGATGACACGCACCTTACGCACGCGACCACCTAAGAGAATGAAATGAAATTGATGCATTCGCAGACAGTCCGGGGAACCATTGGTCAAATTCACCTTCTAGGACTTGCATTTGAAATTAACCTTCTGTCTCATAGAAATTGAGAACGCTAAACTTTGAGTTTTATGGCAATTGCTCTCGCCTCCCCCTCCCCACTCCTTTTTCTCATTCCTGACACCTCAAAGTCCTGCATACTTGATCAAAAGCCTGCGCGTTGTACAGAGACACTGCCAAAATCTTTGATATCTGTGGTGTTACGCTTTCTAGAATAAGCTAACTCGTCCTCCGAAGTGCACGAGGCAACGGGGGCGTGTTGTCGGGACGGTGAAATAAAAAATAGCTACGTGTAACATCGTCGACCCTCAACGTTTCATCCACACCCGCGTTTGAGGTACATGCATGCATATCGAATGCAAGGGTTACTTCTGACGTTCAGCCTCGAGGCTCGAGAGGCCCACACGTTGAGATGACTTCCATCATCACTGATGGTCGGATGGACACGCTTTCTATAATATCCATCACTTGTCATCGAGTGTCAAAGTGCCCTCCATGTTGGATAGATCAGAAGAACTAGTGTTTGAACGATAGAACGAGATATGAGAGGAGAAACAAGCTCGATTGCTTAAATTGGGGGACATGCCCAAATCTCCGCCCAGCGCCTGCTGAGTATAGAAGATAGATCGTGTCAGCTTAACGAGTTTGATTGCGTCACATAGTAGGCGGACCGGGTTTCGAGTAAAGTAGTTCAGGTTACTTTTGAGTTTTTTCCCACAGCATTGGGTCACTGGTATTTGTGAACCGATGACATGAATAGCATTCAGATAGTGGTAGCGATAATCTCCTTGAGAGTCTCCTGAAGAATTACCTTTGGCTTCAGTACTCGTTCTCGACCTTCGACAAATTTACTGTCTTTGGTAGTGAGATACAGACCCAGTCCAAGGGGACATGCAACAATCCCCCGTCTTTCTTGCTCTGCTCCATCTTCATTCTCATACTCTAGGTCGGTTAACGATGGGTCGTAAGTGTCCCCGGAATTCACAAGATAAGGTCGGATATCAACGGAGGTGATACCTTCTCCAATCATTTTCCGGAGTTTAAGACATTTGTCAAGCAACGAGCCGATACGTTGCTCAAACTCTGTCGCAAGTTCCGTGTGAACTTGCTGTAAAGCGATATAACCACATAAAACTGGCAGTGCGGCCAGCGCACGGATTACAGTAATGGATATCTTCGCTCGAGTGTCTGAAGGAACATCATTGGAACCGCCCAAACAGAGGGCTCGCCAACGACCAGCAACAGCCTGGTCATCTGTGGAAAGTTAGTTCAATCCTGAAAGGACTAGAATTCGTCTAGCCTTACTTTGAGACGTAACGTTTATGTACAATTCATTGAAAACTTTGCTCAACTGCAGGTCAGCGGGAAACCAAGCCTGAATTATTGCAGAGCACCATTGCACCAGAATCGCTTGCCATCCAATTTGGATTGCTAACGAGTCTTCCAAGTGCTGGTGCTCTACCACTTGCAAAAATTCAGCTAATGGGCCAACTGACAGTACACGTTGGCGGAACATCTCCCATCGCTCAGGCTCCTGGAAGTGCCTCTCCGTCACCTGCACCTTGTCAGCGACGATGGATGTCAACTGAAATATTTCTTCGTTTAAAGCTTCCATAGCTCTAACGACTTCAGCCTGTGACAGGCTATCTGCCGTGGAGAGGAATCTCTGAGCAACAGCTAATTCCTTCGTCACTCGTTTTGACTCCTCGCGTCGACTGGCCCTTTGATTGAGCGTCTGCTGCACTTTGGTTATCTCCGCATCCAATTCTTTGACCTTGTCCTCTAACTTTCGTTCGTCCTCACGGGCGTTCTCTACGTCGTTTCGGAGTTCAGGCTCGTCTCCTGGACTGCGCTCAAAAACATTGCTTATTCGATTGCCAAGATTCTGAACACGGGTGGAAAGAGACCGTGAGCGTTTGTGAGGGTAATTGGGTCGTGTGGATACATCTTTTTTGGATTTAAAGAAACTGAAGACAAACATGATGGGCTAGAATGTGTTAGTTTAACGCCCAAAGACTCGTGCTATGAGAATTGGATTCGTTGTACAGTCATGTGATTATCATTCTGAGGGTCTCCTGGAGAATCACCTTTGGCTTCAAAATCACCTCTTTTTTTGTCTGCATGACTTTGCCATCCATATCTCGTGAGCTTCGAGTGCAAAAAAGACCTATACTGAGGGAGCAGGCCACAAGTCCTTCCTCATTCATCGGCTGATTCACCCCTTCGTCTTCGTATTCAAGATCAGCACGTAGAGGATCGAACTGATCCCCTGATTCGATGTAGAATGGCGAAATTTCTTTAGAAATTACACCTTCCTTCACAATTCTTCGAAATCTGAGGCATTTGTCAAGAAGAGGAGTGATCCGATAATGAAAGACTTCGGAGAGCTCGTTATAAGACTTTTCCTGGGAAATGTAACCACATAGGGTTGCAAGGGCAAGGGCCCTTCGGATAGTCCTGTTCGCGAGTGCCTTTGCATGTTTTTGGGGGAGGTCACCACTAGATCCCAGTGTTAAGGAACGCCAACGTCCAGCGATACCTTGGTCATCTGAAGAAACAACTACAGATGAGATGAATTAACTTCAGGTCATAATATGCCTTACTTTGTGACCTTATGTGCTTGTACATGCGTCTTATGTCCTCGCCAGCATAGCTATTCTTGAAGTCCCATTTCCGTATTATACTAGAACACAAACGGGTGAGGATTGCCTGCCAGCCCATCTGTATAGCTAGTGTGTCTTGCAGCTTCTTGGATACCACTAACTCCATGAATTCTGGACTCAAGATGTGGTCTATCCGTTCTCTATACTTCGCACTTTCTTCATCTGTTAGATAGCATTGTTCATGTAAATGGATCTTATCTGCAGCGATGGCTGCCAGCTGAAAAATTTCTTCATTCAGAGCTTCCATATCCCTGATGATCTCTGCCTCGGATAGGCTGTCGGCCGTGGAGAGGAATCTCTGAGAGACAGCCAATTCACCTGTAATCTTCTTCAAGTCTGCTCGCTGAATCATCCTCTTCTCCATCCTATTGCTTGCTTCTGCAATCTCTCGATCCAACTCTTTATATTTCTCCATCAGTCTATGTTTATGTTGGGTAAGTTGCAGTATCTCATTCTGCAATTTTTCGAGTACTGGATCCAGTGCCAGTTCTGGGTCCTTGAGCCACCCTCCGCGCTCTTGTACTCGACGTGAAGGCTGTGTAAGTTGGCCCCGATGTTCTCGTTTCTCACCCGTGGTGGTCTTTTCAGGTGAGCAGTTGTTGAGCGTTGCTGGTAAGTCCTGACGGTGCCCGTGAGAGGATGGGTTTGGTGTGTTAGACATGAAGGTGTAAATAAGAGCCTTCCAAAGTCTCTCACAAAAAGCAGACATGTAGTACCACTGCTGTAGGCTGATCTCAGCAGCATCGGGTTTGAATAATCAGTTCCTCAACCTGGCGAGAGAGGAAACATTCACTTCAATAATATTACAAGCAGACTGCTTTTGTGAGATCCATGAAAATACACAAGGTATCTAATACAAGTACACAAATGGCAATCAGTGCCTCTCAGTTGAGGACTGCATCTGAAAACCGAGCGACTCAAGAAGTAGTACTCTCGGTCTCGACCACAATCCTCTAAATTCACCGCTCTCATTATCGCCAGTACCGTCTATCCTCAGTCCAAGCTCCGTACTTCCTAACACATGACAATTTTTCGCATCCTCCACCTCCTTTAATCCAACATTGAGGCCGACATCTTGCATTGATTGAGAATCATATATCTCGCAATATGTAGCGATCCAAGGTTGGAGATCAGCAGAGATAATCTTTGCTTTGACATCGATTCTGATATTCTCTGCCTTCACCATCATTGTTTGGACGAGGGGTTGCACCTTGGACACATCACCTCCCCACCCAGCAGCAGCAGATATTTGCATGAGTTGTTGCGCCTTCTGGTCCGAATATTGCGATAGGAACTTGCCTGAAGTTCCTTGTGGCGGTTGGCCAAATGTGATCTGTCTCCACTTGCCTGCCACCGCTTGTTCCTCTGCATCGAAATCAACAAAGGGCTCAATGTAATTATTGCAAAAAATTTACCCTTTCCATGGATGTGGCTATATAAGCCACGGAGTGCCATGTCGAGATCACTATTTTCTAGGTGCCAGGAGTCAATGAGTTTCCATGCAGGATTCGGTGAGAAAAATCTGGAGGATCGCTCGTACGAATCCTTGATCATCCAAGCGATTCTCAGCTTGCTGAAAGACTATAGAAAGATTCTTTCCCAAGTATTTCATATCCTCCAGTTGTGTGACCGATCGTTGAGTTTGTAACGGGGTTTCTGCAGCTATCTCCGCCGTCTGAACGATAATTTCATTGAGATCTTTTATTTGATGCCGAACACCTTCTTCGGTCACAGAAGACTGCGTGCTGATCACAGCACGAGCGCTCCTAAGCTCTTTCAACCGCGTTTCGAATAGCTCATCCTCCCATTTCTCCGCATCATCTTCCGCTATCACGGATCGCAGTAACTTGCTTTTGCGCTCAACCTCGATTTCCAAAACGGATATTCTTTCCACAAGCTCAGCTTTCTCGTTGATTAAAATTTGTCGCAAGTCTTCCCGTCGACCCCGATTGAACTTTTGACGATCTACAACCTTTTCCGCTGTGATGTCCTCGCCTTTCTTAGATTTGAGTCTGATAAAGCCAAATGTAGACTGACGAGGAGGGGGATAAAACCTCTCTCCAGTCCGCTGTGATTGCGGGACGGGACCTGGGTCCTCGTTGCGAGACGGAGTCTCAGTCGATCCTTCCGGAAGATCGCGTCGAGGAGACCCTATGTTGAAGGGAGAAATTGTATTGAGAATACGGTTCATGATAGATGTGGTCAGTCAGGAAGTCAACGACAATATGTAGTAGGAAATAACCTCCCACGAGTTTTTCACGATGGAGTTTTCATTAGGTTTGATGAGGGGTTTGGAGGGAATTAAAACCTACAAAGGCTACTGGGCTTTGCGACCGGACGAGGAATATACATTTTTGTAGTGGGCCGTTCCGCACTTGACTTCACGACACGTCTCTTTAGCTCCCGTCCTGTGATCATCGGTAACAAGGTACACCTTTGATGTAAAAAACAATGAGTGCCCTTTGATTATATAATTTATCACGTAAAATATCTTCTAGGAACAATGAGTACCAGCACCTTTGACTATCCGTAAAAGCAATGGCCCTGCCCTTTGCGTATATCATTTATCCTTTCGGAAGAATGGGCAGTACATGCTTTCTTCCCCCGCTTCGAATCACCCTTTTCACAGCCTAGAACCTGGATACCAGTCAGGTGATGCCAAAAGCTGTTAACAACTTAAAAGCCTGTTGAAAACTGCGGAACTCTTTATCCTCCTACTTTCACCCTACAGGTACTAACACCATGCCGAGAGCTAAACACACAGGAGAACGTCAATTACTACTAGCCTTCGACCTAGGAACGACTTACAGTGGAATATCCTACAGGTAATAAACGACACAAATGTCACTTGCACTTAAGTATAGGTAATTGATCAAATTCCTTAGTATCCTCGACCCAGACCATGCGCCTGAGGTTCAGGGTGTGCATAAGTTGAGCTACTGCAATAGTAACAACTTCTTGCAGCTCTGACACTCAGTCTTAAGGTTTCCGGGGCAAGAGATAGCCGGCGGTAATGCGAAGGTTCCATCTGTCCTATATTACGATATGAACGGGAAAGTTCGCGCTGCCGGCGCAGACACAGAGCGAGATGGCATAGACATTATAGCAGAAGACGAGAAGTGGTATAAAACGGAATGGTAATCGGCTTTGTATCAACATCTGTCATGATCCAACTCTTTTGAGGCAGGTTTAAACTACACTTGCGACCGAAAACCAAGGAATTTGCTACTGGTCCTGCAAAAATTCCAGATTTACCGCCCAATAAGACGGTCTTGGATGTTTTATCAGATTATTTCGAATATCTTAACAACTGTGCTAAGCAATGGATCAGAGAGACTCATCCTGGAATCGGGACCAGCATCTGGGAAGGCCCAGAGATTCATTATATTCTCTCACATCCGAACGGATGGGAAGGCCCCCAACAGGCTGTTATGAAAAAAGCTGCCGAGAAGGCAGGCCTTATCACTTCAGGAGGTCGCAATAAGATTACCTTTATAACCGAAGGCGAAGCCAGCCTCAATCATTGTATCGAAAAAGGTTTGATGAACGAGTCTATCCAAGTAAGTTGATAACCTGATCCTTGGAGCTACATCAATTATTGATCTGCGATTCAGAAAGGAGAAGGTGTCTGTATTGTCGATGCCGGAGGAGGGACGCTTGATATCAGCGCATATGCAGCAAGCTCAGATGGAAAGACTTTCGAGGAGATTGCGGAAGCCCAGTGTACTTTTCTATACCTTTCTTTTGAAAGAAACATTTTTATTCGTTTCATAGGTTACCTGAAGGGATCGATTTTTGTAACCGAAGCTGCAGGAGAACATCTACGGAGTAAGTAGGATGTCATTGATTTCTGGTGACATGGGACCAATACTGGTCAGAAATCCTCAAGGGTTCCAAGTTTGTTAAGGATATCGAGGAGATGAAACGGTCATTCGACAAGTCAACAAAATGCTCATTCAGAGATCCTGCTGACCCTCACTTTATCCGAGGTTGCGGATCAGCTCGTGATAGGGATCCTAAACTGAAGGTCACGGCAGGAAAGCTTCGCCTCGAAGGGTATGTGAATTCGATTATGATATTTATAGATGCTGACTCCTGTAGATCGGATGTTGCTTCATTCTTTGCACCTGCAGTTAAATGTATTATTGACGGTGTTTTGGCGCAACGCCGTTCCGCCCATAAACCAATCAAGGTAAGTAATCGTACACTTCGCTGAACGCTCGCTCACTTTGACGGTAATTGAATTCAAGAGCGTTTTCCTTGTCGGTGGGTTTTCGGCTAATGATCATCTCTTCAAACGAGTCAAGGATACTCTCGAGATGCATGACCTCAGGGTATACAGACCTGACACACACCTGTGAGCGTCCAACTGAAATTACAATAGGTATTGAAGTATCATTTGACGAATTTCTAAATTTCAGCAATAAAGTTGTGGCAGAGGGATCAGTCACTTTTGTCCTCGATCACCCTGTTCATTCTAGGGTTTCTCGCCGCTCCTTTGGGACAGAAATATGGATCAGTTATAAACCATACCTCAAAGAACATAAAAAACGCCAATCTCAATGTTCTCAGCTTTATTCTGGGGAGCTGGGCATCCCAAATGTCTTTAGTGTCATCCTTCCCAAGGTTTTGATTCAGCCTTGTCAAAAAACCGGATAAATTTCCTCATAATCACTGTTTGGCAGAATACACAGGTTAAGGAAACCCAAGAATTCCGATGCACGTACAGAAAAGGCGCTCCGGATCCTCTTTTCTTGAGAACGATGGTTAAGGATATCGTCTGCTATCGAGGGAATAAGCATCAAAAGGAGCATCAGTTCATGGATGAAGATCCAAGTTAATATATCCCAGTTATCATAGGAGAACTTCTGACGATAAATTCTAGATAACTACTCGGAAGTTTGTACTGTCAAGGCAGATCTGGCAAATATTCCAATTTCCTTCTGTTTCGGCCTGAAAGGACCGTACTATGAAACCGTCGTCGACATAATTATCTTGTTTGGAGCAACGGAATTGAAAGCTCAGATTGCATGGACGGAAGATGTATGTCCTCATACAGTACTTCAAATTTGACTTTGTATTGAACAAGTTGTCTGGTTTGTAGGGCATTGAACAAAGGTTTGTCGTAATCCATCTTCCTCAATGTGCTACAAGAGACTGAGCAGAATTATCAGGGGAGACGCAGAGGTCATATATGAAACGAGCTAAGACAAAGCTCAGTTGAGGCTTGTGTAGTGTTTGTATTTTTGTACAAATATATCTCTTGTGTGAGAAATTAAAATCGCGTCAACGTTGGCAATCATTTAGCTTCTAGCGATGTATTCACGCATAATACTTGACTCTCATCTGTCTAAATGTCCACCCATAGCTCACAGGCAACCATAAATGAGCTCATTGCAGGAAGCTTCGGCGGTGCGGCTCAGGTTTTGGTCGGACAACCGTTGGATACGATCAAGACTCGCGCACAGATAGCACCCAGTCAGTTGATTCTCTCTGTTTTGAAAATACACTGAAATTTTCTATCCTCTGCCACAGAGGGCATGTTCGTGAGTCCATACCTTCAATGATTGTTCGACTCGAGAGGTAAATTATCTCCAAGAAAGGACCCATGGACATTCTGGCCCAAACATTGCGCAAAGAGGGTTTTTTCGCTCTATACAAAGGTTTTTTTGTCTCTCTCAGTCTCTTTTGAGCTAAGAACGTTCGAATATCAGGAATGTTAAGTCCCCTTCTCGGAATTGCTGGTGTCAACTCGCTCCTTTTCGCTGCGTACGGCACCTCAAAACGAATCATCTCACCCTTTCCCGATCTCTCATTGAAACAGATAGCTGTTGCAGGCGCTATGGCAGGTGCAGCCAATGCTATACTTGCGAGTCCTGGTAAGCCAAGCAGGATATTCTTCCGTTCTATTTTCGACCGATTCAATACTAGTGGAAATGTTCAAAGTCAGAATGCAAGGACAATACGGAGCAGCTACTGATAAGCGTTTAGGAACTGTTGTTAGCGAAATGTGGAGAGATTGGGGCTTCCGGAAAGGCATTATGCGTGGGTATTGGGTGACGGTTGCCCGTGAAATTCCCGCATACGCTGGGTACGTCTAAATCATCACTTTCTCGTCTGTCCAAAAAAACTAATCATAAACAGGTTCTATTCAGGTTTGTTCTACTTTCTTTACCGTGTCCGTCGAGGGCTCATGGCGTGCTCCCAGCTTTTGAATTCTCCAAGCGGTCTTTTGCAAAGAAATATGGAAATGATATCCCAGTATGGGCGCTATTGGCCTCTGGATCAACAGGTGGTGTAAGTATTGATATCTGATGCAGCTTTCGCCGAACTTATGCAATTCCCGAATGACTGAAGATTTCGTACTGGCTTGCATGCTATCCCTTGGGTATGATATGATACTCTCATCATAATAACCCAGTTCTCATTGATGTGATAGATGTGGTCAAATCTCGTATCCAGCTCCGTACTGAACCTCCAAAAGGTTTACCGATCCGATACATTGTCAGGGAACTTCGGGAGATAGTGACTGAAGCAGGAAGGTAAATACCTCCAACAAAATTTCAGATATCGGGGCGCTTAGAATGATAAAAAGTATGAGTGGCCTCTTCCGTGGATTAACACCATCGTGTAAGTGATACGCTCATTTGTACGAAATGTATTGACGATTCGTTGCTTAGTGCTCAGAAGGTGATCCCATCTTGTTATATTTTCATGATGACGCTCATATAGTACGGCAGTATTCCTGCAGCGGGGAGTACCTTCGCCGCATTTGAGCTGACAAGAAGTGCGTGTTCATCAATCCCCAACACATTCAGATTGCTGAAGCCTCACTCTTTCAGAGTATCTGTTCCAAGCCACTGGCGTTTGATGTTGTTCGAACTCCAAGACAATCCGGGTAGCCCGCCCATTGCTTTCTATATCTGCTATGGATGTCTGATCGGACCTTTGGATATCAACTCCTTTTCAAATGAGCAAAACTACCTTATGATGAAATAGAATGCTTGGCGAACATAATGTATCAATTAGGTCCTGGACAGCTGGAAGAACCAACAGGTTGACTTGGTCAGTACTACTACTCGCTCAGGCTTTCGTTTTTTGTCAAGCGCTTCTACGTCTATATTTCTGTCACTTCATTAATCAGACGGATAAACCTTTTCTCTGGACGTGATGACCCGTTATTGGACAGCGATAACAACAAGTTCTCTAATCACCTGCGTCACAAAATTTTAGATTTGGCTTCGGCACAATAATGGCGAGGATAATGTCTACTATTTTCAAGGATTTGATGATGAACGAGGGAGGATCTTGTTCATCAGTACCGATGGTCCAATTCAGCATGCAATTGATTTTTTTGCTCTCTTCGAAAGATCCACAACGCCTTGGCTGCGAATCGTGCCAGACGTCTTCGTACTGCCGTAGTGACCCTTCAAGGGAGGATGTTTCTCCAGGGAATTGGCAATCATGTCTTTTTGCCATGCACTGGCTTTGAATGCTGAAACAGTCTGTTATCCAGTCTGCTATTGTAGTGGGTGTCATTCTTCCCATTTCGGTCATATGTTCCCCAAATTTTGGCTGAGTTCTGATAAGATGCTCAAATTTATTATGATATCACCACTTAGTCAGGGGGCCTTTGTTGGTCCTTTCTCGGCCATTCTCAGCTAAGAAGAGCTTCTTGAAAGAAATTGATAGCATGACGAGTATATCCGAGTCCTATTTAGGTATATACAATTTTAGGGATGGGCAGATCCCAGAAGAACAAATTAAAGATCCTGTCGATGCAATCGCGACTATCAAAAAAGTCCTCGCAAGCTCTGATCTGCCATTCCCTTGAGTTCGTCCCGTGCCTCTCTCGCGGGTCGTGAAATTATCGGCTTTTCGTTTGCGGCACTCTCAAGCGTTTTTTGAGCAACATTTCTCAGCAGCCCAAGTTTTTGGAAAAGGTTGGGCGAATCATCCGGACTCTCGAAGCCATCGTCTGGTTTGAGAACTGCTCGTAAAACATGAGAGGATAAAACAGAGGGCTGCGTCCCACTCGTTAGGTATGTCCTAGAGGTGATGTATGAATTCTTGAAAATGATTCTGAGCAAAGATTACATACTCCACAATCTGACGAAGCGACTCAGGTTGATCCGAGAGTGCCACAACAAGCAAACCAAGTGAATGACAATATTGTTCTGGGGAGCAGGTCAGCCTGACTGCTGCGAATAATTCAACGAGTTTTTCTACCTTCGAGACTTGCTTTGAAGCTATCGGAGATAAGGTCGATACAGGCTTCTCGTGCTTTATCTCCAAGATTTTGTGAAGCATTCCACACCACCTTTGCCAAGGCGAAAACAAGACTACTTGCAACAGCATCATCACTATTCTTCACTCCAGTAATGAGCTCTGTGATCACGGGGTCTACGCGAGCTTGGTGTTTCATCAACTCGCCTAGGGCATTAGCTGCTCGGCTGCGAACAGTGGTGCTTGATGGATCGCTCGCACTCTTAACAAAGGTGCGTTGTAATTGTGGGAAGAAGGGTTTGACAAATGCAGGTATGCGTTCTAACATAGAGGTCAGGGCACTAAGGATGGCGACCTTGACACCAGGGGGATAAGTAGCTGCTTGTGTCGCTACACGAATGAGTGGACCTGTGAATGGCACGACGAAAGGCTTGACAGCACTTTCCTCTGTCTTTTCTACTAGATCCCCGATAGCATACGCAGCCTGTTCTCGTTGTTCATTGCTTCCCGTTGTGAGGCCAGCAATAATGACTGGGACTGTGGGTGCAATACCCTTTGGAAGGCTAAAACCAGGGATAAAACTACCAGGCGTTCCTGTTGATTCTATACTTCTGCGGAGTGGAACAACTAATGGCTCTAACTCATCCTTAGGAACCGACTTGATGAACACATCTAGCGCACGCAAGGCTGCTGTGTGAACGGAAGCAGCCCGATCTTCCATCAGAGAAACCAACTGGCGAATCCAGTCGATACGATACAAAGATGTGTCGAGCCCGGATACCTCACAGAAAGTTGCGTACAGGTTGCAGGCACTGACCCTCCGCTGAGGATGATCAGCTTTAGCCCTGATGATTGTTGAGTAGGGTATCTTTTGGGTAAGGTGTAAAACTTACCACCCAAGAAGCGCCATCATCAAAGTATTCAATCCTTCAGCATCGCTGATGGAGGCGAGGAGTGCCCTGATAGCGTCACCCAGAGCTTCCTGCAGTTCTTCATCTTCATCTTCTTCCAACACCCGAACGACAGTGCTCATGATCACATTCAACTTCCGACTCAAGGCACTTCCAGCAACAGTGACAAGGGCTGCCAGTGCCCGGGCATTGAAAACAGTCATAGGAATAGCAGTCAGTGTTGGTATCAAAACCGGGAACACTGTCGTGGCTCGAACCTGAATAGAAGTCAGTATCATCGTTTGTGCCAATGCACAGACTTACAGTCATAACTTCACGAAGTGCTTGAAGTGCAGTTCCAGATCCCTTTCCAGGCTGCCGCAGTGCTTCAAGAAGAGTTGGTATTGTTTGATCAATAGCTCGTCCACCGATATGTTCTTGTAGGACATCAAAGGCTTGGGCAGCGGCAGAGCGGACGTTAGCCTCATCGTCAATCAGCGAAACACGGACGATAGTGATGATATCATCTTCATGACCTTCCCTTTGACTACCAGTCGTGCTCCTCCTGGATAAGTGATGAACATAAGCATTAGGGGCTCTACAAGATTCCAAAGTACGAACATAATCTCGCTGAGAGTCAGACAAACACCCTCGCGTGTTCTGGTATCTGTTGACTGTGCCAATGTCTTCAAGAGTCGTATGATCTCGCCGACGATTCTTTCTCCAAACTTGCGTGAGATGTCGGCAACAGTTCTTCCAGCCGTCTATAACCCATTGAGTCTGTGAAGGAGAAAGAAATAGGGGTGACTGGTCACCTCTTGCTGTTCCGGTTCACCACCGGATATGACGAATATGATCTGATTCAAGAGCTCAGGAAGTATTTCTCGAACTGAAGAAGATGAGAATCAGGTCCGCTGTAAGATGACAGGAACTGACCTGTCTTAGGAGTGTTGTGTACAAGGGCCTTCCAGATTTGCATGGAAGACTGGCGGACAACAAGAACGCCATCTTGACGAACAAGATATAAAACCGACAAAATACGGTCACGACGTTCAGAACCGAGCACCTTAGTAAGTGCACGACGTGAAGACTCTGCGACTGCTGCATCAGCCTCGTCTCCTTCCTCGTCACCATCGGAGATTTTCCCAGATATTCCCGACACCTTGAATAAAAGCTCTCCGACAAGGGTGATGGAAGATTGCTGGACAAACAATCAGTAATCGTCCTCGCCGCGATGATATCAGGCTTACTCTGATACGCCATCCGGGATCAAACATCCCACGTTCGAGCTCAGGCAAGAGTAGGTCGATTGCTTTACTTGAGTAATTTGTAACGACCATACGACCTGCGCGCATGGCTGCTTCACGTACATGTTCTTCAGTGTCAGAAAGACCGCCAAGGATTGGGGGGATGATCTTGGATAAGTGAGGCTGAAAACGAGTTCCAAATGTGGCTGGTAGATAGACAAGCAAGGACATAAATCCTGCACGAACGGTTGATCTTGGAGATCGAGCATTGACGATGATATCTGGCAGCAGACCTTCCATTCGCTCCATTCCAAGGCCTGCGAGCACCTCGCTAAGACCTTGAGCAGCTCCTTGTCGATCTACCCCAGATGTATCTGATTTCAACGTGCGAAGAAGGCTAGGCACGAGATCTGGGAAGTGAACCTCCCCAAGTCGCTCAACCAGGGTACCGAGGGATTTAGCTGCCGTAGCTCGAGCCTCTGGTACAGGGTCAACGAGGACTTGATGAACAAGTGGCAGGAGATTGTCGAGATATGGGACAAAATCTTTTGATTCCGTAAGTGAAGCAAGGTTGCCAACAATTTGAGCAGCTTTCTTTTTTGTTTCTGCACCTCTTTCCTTCAGACCTCGCTCAATAATTGGAATAACCTGACTAATTCTCAGTAAACCCGACAATCATAAGGAGTCATCCTCACCAGGGCCAAAGACGAGTGATCGATATAGTGCATGAATGACATTTTGAGTAAAGATGCTAGAGCATTCGGGGTCTTCAAGGGGTCTACCAATGCCTTTAGGAGTGTAGGGACAAGGGACTGGATCTCTGGATTGCTGATAACTTCACCGAATTGCTTCAAACTCTTGTTCGCAGCAGATTTGACTTGGGCATGAGAATCCATGAGGACGCCAGTGAGACGTGGAATGACAATGGGGAGGGAAAGAGAAAGTTGCTTGGGTGAACAATAAGCCATCATGCCCAGTACCTCGATGCAGCCTTTCTTCGTCCTCCATTGCTTCTCGTTCAACCCATCCAATAGTGTTGGCAGGACGAGCTTGAGCCCATACCCCGAGAGTATACGCATTATCACTCGTGCTGCATCTTGAGCAGCCTCGCGAACATCATTTGAGGAGTCGCCAAAACCATATAAAAGGACTGGCAGAACAAAAGTGATGTAGGGCTCAAACAGACGCCCAAGAGTACTGGACAGAGTCTCAAAAGCAAACATGACACCTTGACGAGATTCATATTGCTTCTTCTCTTCGGAAGCAGTCTTGAGCCTCGCAATGACGCTGAACTCTTTCATACCTGCGATCCCGGTACCATGTAAAATACCCGCCAACCCATAGGCAGCTCCACGGCGAGCAGCGTACTGAGGTGCACTGAAGAGTTGATCAAAGAGGTGATCGATCAGGGAAGAAAGCCTAGGTTGCATCAGTCTGACCAGCGGGGAGAGGCAATCAGATACAGCCATTTGAACTTGCTCAGACGGTGTTGCTAGCGTTTCAACAAGGCGGTCTACGATGACAGAAACCCTGTGATCAGACGCTTCCAAATGTCTTGCCACTCGACCGAACAAAATAACGACAGCTTCTTTGATTTGATCGTCTGCCTCTGTTGGGGACGTTTTCGTGGCGAGGTGAGATTCAAACAAGGAAATGAGGTCAGCAAGACATTGATTGCCATGTAATTCGATGATGGTGGTTCCTGCGGCAAGCATGGCTTTACGGACTCCCGGAACTCGGTCACCAAGTGATTTGTCCTGGATAAGGAACTGAAAAAACGGTTCCAGGAGGTCATTAGTGAAGGAAGGCGCAATACATCCAAAGGCCTGTGCGGCAGACTGCCTTGCTTGCCAAGGATCTTGCCGATCGACAGTGTGTGCCAATACCATTCCCTATTCATTTTTCAATGAGTTACTATGTTAAATAGATGAGATAAAGCTGAATACGAACATATTCATCATACTCCGGTAACAATAGTTTGGCCTGGAGACATAGTATTCAAGAGAGCATTTGACAGGCCTCATCCACGCACCTTTTCGCGATAAAATTCCTGTAAGATCGTCACTGTTGCTTGGATAGTTTGGGGCCATTGCTCTACACTTTCACCAATAGCGGCAGCTACACTAGAACGAACATATGCACTTTGATGGTCTAAGAGGATGGAGGCTTATTGAAAGCCCGATTGTTGGTTAATTTGGCTCACCAAGATACATGGACAACTCGTCCATATAGGTACTAGGTACGTCCAAACCATTATCCTCCCAAACATGCCGTGCAAATCTAGCATTCTGTTCATCGTCATCATGGCATGCGACCCATAGCTCTGGTGACCAGTCCAAATCAGTGAGATCAAAAGGCTGCGATTAATACACGAAATTAGAGTTTTCACCACTATCAAGCCTGAAAACTTACTTGAATTGCCTGCAAACACGCGTTTCGAAGGTGCGACTCTGTCATGAGGGTACCCTTCAATAAAACATCTACCTCTTCACGTGTTGCAGTAGACGAGATGGCTTCCCCTAAATCGATCAATGTAGCGGACCCATTCTTACTCAATCTAGGTTGGGTACGAATGAGGTGTAGTATTTGTTTCATTATATCCTTGCGAGGATATGCAGAATCAGAGACTATTCAACTCAATTCGCAGTCTGTCTGAATTAGGATGACACTCACATTCACTACAATGGAATCTGATGAAATCCAAAGTGAGTGTGACTTGTTCCAGAGCCTCTTCCTCTTCATCGACCGCTATTCCACCTTGTTGTATTACCTGCTCCAAGAGAGGGAATGAGTATGAAAAGGTTGCGGCGTTGAATGGCGCTTGTTCAGCTAGGAAGCGTAAACGATAAAGTACTCGGATAATCAAACCTAAAAGAGTCAGTCAACACCCAATAACAATCACAACACAAATCAATTCACTCTTCAGCGGCTCGGCTTGCAGTTCCTCTGGCACCGAATCTATCTTTTAAGCTTCTGAGACTTGCGATACCCAGCCATTGACCAAAGCTGTCCAGCCTCTCAGAACAGCACTTGGCAAGCTCCTATAGAAGAAACTTGATTAGCTTGATGAGTACAAAATGAAGATGTCTTTGAGAGGCTAACCAGGTAAACATTGAAACCTCCCTCCCCGACGAGGATCTTCCCGTTTTTGAGTACGCCCTCGAGTAACAACTTGATGATAGGGGCGATATATACAGGGAAATCATCTACATCTGCATTGACAACGCTCTTCACCAGAGAAAGACCTCGTTCAAGCCGCGTCTTGATACCAATAACTCGCTGTCTTGTCTGCCGTTCCTTCTCTAGCTGAGCAGTCACCAATGCTTGTTGTGATTTCGTAAGGACCGGAGCAATGCCTTTTTTACTTGCAAGGGATTTTCGCACTTCTTCATCCCATTTCGCCATCTGCGCATCTTTTCCTTTAACCACCCTTGACGATTCTTTATTTGACGATAGAACTAGATCGTATTAATAGGGTCAACAGTACGCCTGTAGGTAAGATAGAAACTCACCGTCAACGAAAGTCGTTTCCCTCTGGGGTCTGCCAAATTCCATAATCAAGATCAGTCAGTGAATTAAGGGTGATGGGATCCAAGTCGGCCTTGAGCTGATCCATGACACGGGGAAGTACGGTAGTAGGGGCTATGAACGTCAGCGTAGTGGCAGAACGGTAGCTGGCTTCAGGAAACCCATACTACAAGGCATTGAGCTATGGATCTGACGTAAGTAAAGGACCGCTAACCTTGGCATCCGCATCCATCGTCGTTGAGTGGAGGACCAACTGCAATAGCTTATCTATGTGTTTTTCAATCAATTCTTTTGGATCTATCGCTGCCTTTTGGCAAATATCAATCCACGTCTGTCTCGTTGGTCCGGCTGAATATGTGGACATTAGACCTTGTTGGTATCGCGGATCAAAGGCAGAAACCCACATACGCGCTCATGATGAGCAACAATAACCAGATTGGTGACAAGTATCTCCTTCAATTCCATTTCGAGGTCCTTTCGGTATGCAACAGCGCTGAGTAAGAAGGAAGCCAATCGCGCATGTTTGATGCGAGCATCTGTAGATTGATCCACAGACTTGGACATAAATGAGGTGAGTGAAGTAGTCATTGCTTCCCCAGCCAGCGTCGTTGTGAGCTCGGGCTCCCATTGAGCAGCATCCTGAATCATGTTGTTCGTGGACTGACGGATATCTTTGTGTGAACTTGCGACCGCAAGATGTAATAGGATAGAGCCAAAGTTCAATCTACCAGGGAGGATAAGGACAACTCGGAGAGGGAAATTCTATGTATACCTGACGATATTATTCCTTTTCAAATCCTTCTGGAAATACCTCACAGCCACCTTGATGGCACGTAGTAACCATTTTTCTTCACATTCTTCTTTCACTTTGAGATAAACCTTGTCCCATAGCAGGAATGAGGGTTTGGCGCCGCCTGCCGCAATGGAAGTTATCACTACATTCTTCGAAATCACATCATCTAGATATTCCATTAATTAAAACTATACGAAGACATAGTTTGTACTCACTGAACTGCTCTGAGCGCAGTAAAGGCCCGAGGAATACCGCAACCGCGACATAGCCTTCCAGAGCACCTGCTGGGTTATTCAACAAATTCCCAGAAGCGTTCTTCAGTGAAGCCTCAAAAGCCGGTATGAGAGCACTCGCAAAAGCGACACCCTTTTCTCCGTCCAGGGAATCACCGCCCTCATAGAAGATGTCTCCTGCCATGGACGCAAAAGCCCTCCTTGTGGCCGGTTTTGAGCTGTTCATCTCCTTGACGATTAATTGCGTGACGTTGTCCAGCTTGTCAGTATCAGTTTTCAAGAGGAAGGCTACATGCATCCCCAAAGAAGGAGCAAGGACGGCAATAGCACCTTCATTAGACTCTTTAGACAAAAGAGGAATTGAAGTTTCAAGGAGGTATTGCGAGACTGCTGGTGCAGGCTGTAAGAGTGCGAGCATCGAATACAAGGCTATGCGATGATCTGGTCCAGTTGATCTACCTGCCTTGGGCAATGCAAGCACGTCATGGACGGTGAGTACCCCATGAGCGTTCGCAGAACCACGGATAGCGGAGAATAACTGAATAGCAGATGTACGAACAAGAACGTTGCTTGATTTTGAATTATTGACAATTTGAGTAAGGATGCGTTGAAATAGAAACTCCTCAAGGAGATGGGGGTAGAACTGAAAGAAGGAAGTGATCGTATCTAAGGCAACTTCTGGCGAGCGGACCAATGCTTTTTCGATTACAGGCAGGTAATCGGCTTTGAGGGAATTGGGGGTGACATATATCGCAATGAAGTCTTCGAGAGATATCTATAAGGGAGCCCAAGATCATTCACTTTTGTGTCCTATTGCAAAATAGCCATGATTAAACATACTAAAACATGGATTGGAATAGGTGTTCTGGACATGAGAATGAGTGAGGTATAAATGGTAGTAATTTCGACCTAACACCCATCTCGTGAGTAGATAACTTGTTACTGCAGTTGGAGCTCACCTGAAGTTCCTTGGGTAGCCGTTCATTGGCAGGAGCGGTCATGTGCTTTAGTCTGACAAGAACCGCTACTGCCACTCCGATCAATGAAATAAAATGGATTGGATTCTGGGTCGCATCGGATCTGACAAGCGCCACTAAGCTCGAAATCACGACCAGTATCGCTGATTCTGACTGTGGTATCTGATAAGCCCTTTCAAAGAAGCTTAGGGTTGCCACACTCACCGACCGCAAAGCACGCCTCGTTCTAGACAATGCTCCCTTCTTCAGCGTCTCCTTTGCTTTCGATGATTCGAGAACCATATCCAATAGTAATGCAATTGAATTGACGAGTGCCTTGAATGACGAGGTGGAGGAGAACTGTTCATTTTCCTTGACACAAATGGCGTAGATTCCGCAACACCAGCTAAGAAGGACAAAGAGGTTTGCGGGTGCAAGAGAACTATACCCTGTTTAGATCAATGCCATGACGATTATTGGGTCACCCAGACTCACTCTGCAGAGTTCCTCTGAGCATATCTACCTACTTCTGTTGTCAACCAACCGATAATTTGCTCAGTCACACCAAAACTGTTTTCCCTTGTCTCATCTTGGAAGACGAGTTCCATCCATACAGCCTCAACAGCCGTTTGGGACTTCTCGTCTCCGTATCGAGGGTACGTCAGCCTGAGCAACTGGAAAACGTCGAGAATTTGTGAGAGACATAGATCTATGTGATGGAAATATCAGTCAGTGCTTATTAAAACGATAACTACATTTACACATACCGACAGACTTCACGATGCTCAAAATTTCTTCTAAAAATGCAATTCTTCCTTTGACCTTTTCAATCAACAACTTGTTCCTCGCATATTCCAGTGAAACATCCCAATCCTCTAAAACACGCTCCTTCGTCCACGGATCGTCTTTTTCAAATACATGATCGTTCTCAGCCATTGTCGCAGCGGTGCTCTGCGCGGCCCAGGACGCAATATCGAAAGACGTAAGTGAAACCGCTGAGCCGACTTTTGCCTCCTGTTTTCGGAGTTTTGCAAAGGTTTGTTTCTTCAACGATGGCAGATTGTTCAATGGATCGTTGAGTGACCCACAAATTAGTGTTTGTGTCAGTGAATGAATCAACTCAGATTTCGATCGTGAGAAGAGATTGATGGAGTGATCTTTTACACTTTGTAATAATATTCTTCGAGCTGAGGGCTTTCTCACATGCGGGTACAATTATGGGACACCTATCAAAAGATACATACTTCTTTATAAATATGGTATAATACTCGAAATGACAGGAGGTTAGAAAAACGTGTAGATTGTCGTGAAATGGTTCCGTAAAAAGTGCATAAGCGGAATTGACGATGAGAAAACGTAGTTGAGTTTATGCGAAGGATTGAAAGCTCAAACTCTAGGCAGCGGGAGACAAAATGAAGTTCATCTGGTAGCAATACTGTTGCATAGTGTGTCAGGAGTTGGAGACAGTCGGTAAGTCGCGACAGTTCGTTCCTGGCCGTAGGCAGGTGGAGGGGGCGGTAAGATGCTGTCACTCATCTCGAGGTCGTGATCCCTAGCATCATAGCCGAGACGAATCATTTGTGCCGCTCTTGATTCCTGTGCTTTATACTCCATTATAGCTGAATTCGAGGTTTCTGAAGTGTCTCTTCGGAGTTTGTGACTTGGGAAAAATGCTGTTCTGACAGATGCAGGAGAGGGATGAGGGTCGGAAATACCGCTTGGTAAGTATGATTCGTTTGGTCGTGCGAAGTCCCATCCTCCGTCAAGTCGTCGTATGGCTATTCGCCCGAGTGTGGGACCTAAGCATAGAAAACTCAGAATTCGAAGAAATACGATGAAAGTCAAAACTCACGATAATAGCTATGTCCCTCGGTTCCTGGTATACCAAAAGGCTCAATGTTCCCGGCTGGATATTTTGTATCCTCCAATGAACCTTCCTGTCCTTCTCTGCCACTTCTTTGTCGGCTGCGCCTACGCAGCATTAAAAACACAACCCCTAGAATCAACCCAGATACACCGAGGACCGCGCCAATGATTATATTCCGTACATCATGCTTTGGCAAGGTGCCAATACTGGATGATGTTGTGACCACAAATGTAGAGTGAATCTGGGTCGTAGAACTTGTTGACATGAATGCCTATACTCTGAATCTCGTCCTGCACGTAGAGTTTTGTATAATGAGACCTTCACACAAGGAAAACGAAGGCATACCTGGGGAATAGTGAAGCTTCAAGAATGACTCGTGCACCGTGAACGAAAGGAGCGACGATCACGGCAGGCCGTGTCAAGAGAAAGAGGACGTAGAATCAAGGTCCCAAGCATATTTGTTACTAGTTCGGCGCCAAAAACTTGCGGGGACCGAAATACAGTTCAGGGATTTGATGAGAACTGTCAGGAAGACATCAAGGATGCATTCAAGAACCTCCTCGGAGTGAGGGAAAAGGTAGGCTGTGTCGATTCTGAACAAAGCCGAGTGGTTAATTGTCTATGTGATCCAGGAAATGGATACAAGCTCTACGAAACACAAAAACCGGTAAGAAAATTCTAGCCCCTTGAGTGTAGATGAATGATGGATCAATTGAATGAAGCGCGAGATGAAACCTCAGTTACCATGATACTCACCATGATACACGGAACCTGGTTGGCTGGATGTTCTGACAGCTATTAAATCCCTCCACTCCGTTCCCTCGTTTGATGTCAACTTTGTCATGCAAAAAACTATAACTCAGAGCAAAAATAAACTGCAATCGTGGTTAGAAATCTTGATGATCCACCCTCTGTACAAATTAGTCACTTTGAGATATTGCTGCTTACTTGACGCATTATAAACAGAGGTGTTTGTTGAGAATATATGGCGTATGGCGCCATAATGGCAATTTCATCCAAGGCGCACTCGCCATCAAAGACACTATTTATATTCATCATTTATGTCAACCAGGTGATTCTCCGGATGCGCTCGCTGTAAAATGAACAGTGCTTTCATGCCAGCAGCAAAAATTCAGAGATGATTGGGAGCAGATCATCACTTACGGCTTAGGAACCCTGAACTAATCAAAATTGGATCTGGGTGAAGTGGCATGCTTCAGTTTGGACAAATCTTGATACATAGTCGACTTAAATGTTATGGCAAGACGTGCAATAGCGATGGCAATTTCGCAAGACGTGCATGTCAAAAATCCTTCGCTCTCGCTGACAGTGGTTCGTTAGCCCGTCGTCACCTGGAAGCTAGACCTCATATGCCTGGCAAATGCAGTTCAATCTTCAAGATGTATTTGGAGAGTGACCGGAGTAATTTTAGTATACTTATCCAAAACCCACTAGGACATGTAAAATATCACTACAGACTGTGAAAATTTGTCGGCAACTTTTATGCTACATCTACAACATATCCAACTCTAAGAGTTTGCCTTCACCCTGAGACATAGAAACCAGGGTAAAAACTCGACCGCCAATTTGGCGTATTGAGGAGTAGCCTTCGATCACCCACTCTTCAATAGCAGTGACTTATGATAGATCGGCTCACCCCTTTCTGAGCATCGCAATGACAAGGAAGGCGGTGTTGTCGTTGGGATACAACAATGCACCACACACCGATCTTGCAACATTCTGAAACAGACGCACTTGACACAAAGCGACACATATCAAGCAGTGGCAACCATCCCGGTGAGACAGCCTTGGGTTATTCTCTTCCGTACAATGCCATGGAACAACCTGCCATCTCACGTGTCAAGTCGTCTAGACTCGTCGCACAGCCACGCTCTGCCAGTATGGCTACACAGCTGGAACTGTTACAACTATGCCACCGGGTGCTAGTTTATTCCATTAACCTTAATTTCAGAACTCACAGCTCTGGATTGTTGATGGTCATGCTGAAAAATCTCACATTCACATTCTTTGGTGATATTCAAGGAGGATAAGATAACCACAAATCGCGTTTGAATTGTCGTTCCTGCTCTTCTTCTAGTTTGCCTCTCAAGAATCCTTGTGCCAGAGTGCACCTCCCGAACTGTATAATTTTAACAGTGGTGTTCTAGGTAGAGCGTGACTGTGTGACAAATCTGAATGATTTGTCACGTGATATGACACCACTATCATGTCACTTGACATCCCAATTTAAGCGGCGACTTGATATCAGAATGTGCGCCGCGTGGAAAGACAATTCGTGAACACAAACCAACAGTACTATTTTCTAGCTCAAACTATGATTAATTGCCTTGTGAAAGGCTTACTCAAGGGTCAACCAAAACTTCAGTGCTGTCTTGAACAAGGGTAGTAGAGTCATAGAATTGACCTGGAGATCAGAGCCTATTGGATTGAGTACTGAATCTCCAGATTTTTCCCGATACGATTACTAGGTACTAAAGATTTTGACTGCAGAGTCACATGCTACCTGAAGCCGTTTTGACTTGGGCAAGCAACAGTGGGTAGTATTTTTAGATACACGTGCATGACCGGTATTCTGACCTCCGACATCTCACCACTTTGAGCAGATTACATGTTTTCCAGGACACTGCTTAATGGAAAATCATATGTGTTACCTACTCATATCTCGAAATACTCAAAGTCCCCTACACTTGCAAGGCTAAGCTCGTCTTCAATTCATCGTCATCCGAATCCTATTCCAGCCAGCTTTCTCCGAGGCGGCACGTCCAAAGGCATCTTTCTCAAGCATGCGCACCTACCTTCGTCTAGAACCGATTGGAAACCCATATTTTTGGGGATAATGGGATCTCCGGATCCTGATTATGGCCGCCAGCTAAATGGCATGGGAGGAGGCGTGTCGAGTCTATCCAAAATTTGCGTTGTCGAACCGCCGACGTCGGAACAGCGATCAGAGCATAAGATAGACGTCCAATATACATTTGTCCAGGTTGGCATTAGGGACGGTACCATTGACTACTCGGGTAATTGCGGTAACCTTACGAGTATGATCGGTGCATATGCGCTCGACGAGAGGATCTGCTCTCCCAACTATGACGACATGGGAAGGGCTAGAGTGAGGTGTTTTAATACCAATACCCAGAAGATAATTGATACAACTTTTCCTGTGTCGGAGAAAGGCTCGCCGGTGCTCGATAACCCAGAGGCAACTATTGCTGGAGTGCCTGGCAAGGCGTCACAAATCATTTGTGAATACTTGAACCCATCGGGAGCACGTACTGGTAAACTCCTTCCCACTTCAAATGTTGTAGACACGCTTTCTTTCCAAAAACACGATGGACAGCCTGCCAGCATTACAGCCAGTCTCATTGATGCCACAAATCCGAGTATCTTTATACACTGGGATGAACTTGTCAAACTTGGCCTTGACGTTGATAACTATGTCATTGGCAAGGAACCTTCCTCGTTGCCGATAACGAGCACACTCGAAGCTATCCGCCAGCAAGGCGCACGCGCCATGAAACTCGATCCCACCGCACAAGCACAACCGAAGATCGCCTTCCTCAGTGCATCCTTTTCCGACTATGACTATGAAAACAGAGTCGACATTGTTGTGCACGCTCTTTCTATGGGGGTATTACACAAAGCTGTGCCTATGACACTAGGCCTTTGCCTAGGCGTCGCGGCAAAGGTGGAAGGCACGATAGCTTGGCACATTGTCCAAAAGGCGCGACAAAAATCCGGTTCAAATAACAATCTCGTGCGGATCCGTCACCCCGGAGGGACAGTCGATGTTGGTGCAGTAATGAATGCGGATGGAAAGGTTGAATGTGCCCAAGTCGTTAGGACGGGAAGGAGGCTTATGAAAGGGGTTGTATGGTGGTGAAATCGGCTGGGCTGTCGCCCTTGATTCTATGTGGTTCATCCCGAAGTTTCACTGGTGTGCCCGAGAGTTATGTCCTAATAATTAGCAATCTCTTCATCTTTTGTTGTTCGTCAAATATCGCCCTAAAGTGAACCACGCATCCAAGTTTCCATATCCGAAGTCTCGGCGAACTGCCTTTCACTTCATCACCGACATTGCTTCATTCTTCCGAGATTTGGTTACATGTTCACTATGGTCTTATTCTAACCAATTGATAGTTTGACCGAAATTGACCAGTCTGCTAGGTCACATTCGGAACCGACAGCGGATATATCGGCAAGATGCCGAGATCTTCTCGATCTTCTTGATGCTATGCTACTTCGATTGGCGCTCGAATGTTTGATTTCAATCACGTGAATTTGACTTGGAGGATTCCGGTGGACGCCGCGTTGGCACAAACGTTGTTTCATGAACGTCACTAAATCTATACGTTCCTCAGCTGCATAGTGCTCTGCCGAGGTGACAATCAGTTGACCGGTAGTAGTGCAACCATCCACTCAAGTCAGGAGTATTCTCGGACCGTTTTTTTATGAGCACGGTGCTGCTCAACCATAGTCTGTCGACCAAGTTAAGAGATCGTGTTCAGCATATTTCAGGGAAGAAATTTACATATATGTCATTTCCTCGTTTACACGACTCTGTCACAAGGTAAATAAATCGTTTATGATCTTTGTGACCGTCTTGCACAGAACATCTACATATCTAGTTTTTCAATGGCCGGCGAAACATCGGCGATGGAAAAGGTGTGTGCGTCCGTCAGATCGGTGGACAGGAGTGCACAATGTAAGTCTCGGTTATATAAGGAAGTTGGAACCTGATGCTAATTTTTGTGTTATATCACTTAAGATCACGCAGATACAACTTCACCTCTTCTTGTCTGATTGGATATCTTGAAGTTGACAATTTGCGTTACCAAATGACGCAGTTTCAAATCCTTGTTGGATCATACACTGATGAAATCTACACTCTCTTGTTCGATGATGCTAGGGGCAGTTTAGACGTAGTGTCGACAGTAAAAGTTGGTCACCATCCGTCATGGATTGCATTTCACCCTAGCGATCGCTCAATCGTCTTCACTGCGCTCGAACAATCTGATGGTACTGCGATGGCATTGAGGTTCGATGAGGAAGGCAGAGGAGAAGTAATTTGCAAGACAGAAAGTGGTGGAAAGGATCCCTGTTCGCTGGTGGCTACTGCAGATGAGCTTTTGATTGCTAATGTGAGTAACGTGTAAAAGAATAACTCCTTTGCACTGTTCTCGCTTGGGTTTATGATTCTGACGTTTCACATCAACGACTGTAGTATTCTTCCGGTATCCTTGGTTTCATACCTCTGGAGAAGTCGGCACCGTTCATTTCGATGTCATCGCGAACTCAAAAACTCCAGCTACATGGAGCTGGGCCGAACAAAGTTCGCCAAGAAGGCTCACACCCACATCAAGTTGTCCTTCTGGATGAAATCGACGAACTCCTCGTTCCTGATCTTGGTACCGACCAAGTTCGACGTTTGAAGAAAATATCAGATGGCACTTGGATCCAGTATAGTCACATCAGCTATGAGTTAGGTGGTGGACCTCGCCATGTCGCATACCACAGTGTGTTCCCTCGACAAATCATGATGATTAAACCACTCACCTCTGTGAATCAGATGGCGAGCTCTTTACGCTTCTTGAACTCTCGAACAAACTTGTTCGACACACATTACCCCTCCCCCCCGGTCTCCCCAAGTTCATTGCCTCGACTTCAACAATATCCTGTCCTGCCCCTGAACCTAATGACATGCTTGCCGCAGAAATCCTTATTACTAAACCCAACTCCTCATTCCCCACACCCTACATTTATATTTCAAACCGCAACGATCCCTCTCCTTACGGGGACAGTCTGTCGATCTTCGACTTCACCTCTAATTCGAGTCAACCTGAATTGATTGCTGAGGTCAGGACAGGACTGAGTCACGTGAGGGGTATCCTTTTCGGCGGCCCAGATGACAAGTACCTAGTCGCTGGTGGTGTCAATGGTGGGGGAGTTAAGATTTTTGAAAGAACTGACGGTGGCAGACGATTGAAGGAGGTGGCCAGAAATGAATTTGTTTCGGCGCCAACTGGATTTCTGTGGAAATAAGGTCGTATCGGGAATATTTATACTGTACTAGTCTGTGTATAGGTTACATACCTCCCTCCTACATGCCTTATGTTGATAAACTGGGCCTCGCAGTCTAGCCTCTCCGCATCTTCATACTAATTCATAGTTGCGAAAATAGAAAAGTACATGTCACGTGTAAAGCTGCAGAGCCGACTTCGTCTGGTCGGCCGAGACCACAGACATATGTCGGATTCTATTAAAGCTCATCCGTCTCTCTGCACTGTGTAAACCGCAGATGTTCCGCTCTGTGTCTAGATCGTGAGTGTCTTTGACTTTGCGATGAAAGCAGCTCAGTTTCCTTGATGCCAGATTTACCACCATCTCCAATAAGTACGGCAAACCCCCGCTGGATGGCATCCTTGTGCTAGAATTGGGCCAGCTCATTGCAGGACCCTTTTGTGGTCAAATACTATCGTGAGTCCTGCTCCTTCAACTGCTTCTTCTATTCTTAACATTTCTCATCAAGACAGTTTGGCGCTGAGGTTATCAAAATAGAACCTCCGAAAACTGGCGATCCCCTGCGCGTTTGGCGTGGGCTGGACGTCGATGGTGTAAGTCCGTGGTTCCGGAGCCTGGCGAGAAACAAGAAGAGTGTTACGATAGACCTTCGTAAGCCCGAAGGGCGGGAGTGAGTTCAGCGCGGTCAATGCTCGTCGTTCTGTTCTTCACAGCTCCAGTCTTGTTCGTCAACTAGCAATCAAAAGTCATGTGCTCGTTGAGAACTTCAAACCAGGAAGTACGTTGCCTCTTTTCATTACTTCACAAACCAACGACTTGATACTCAGCTATCGAACGTTGGGGACTCGGACCGGAAGATCTCCAGCGACAGAATCCTTCCCTTATCTTCACCCGTGTAAGCGGTTACGGTCAGAACGGACCTTGGGGCCCTCTTCCTGGATATGCTTCAGTGGGCGAAGCCCAAGGTGGCTTCCGCTATATTAATGGCTTTCCCGATGCGTCAGGTGGACTGTCAGGACCACCGGTGCGTCCCAAACATCAGCTTAGGAGATACCCTTGCTGGTATGCAAGCTACGATAGGAACAGTTAGTGCTCTATTCTGATTTGATTTCCCTTTGATGCCTAATGAACTGCTGATGCAGCTCCTTGCTTTATATCAACTCCGGACAAATCCAGGAACCCCCGGAAATGTTGTCGATGTCAGCATTTTGGAGAGGTAGTTTTGATTTATCCGTATAAGCCAAACTTCCATTGATTATCTAGTATACTGAATGTTATGGAAGGGATAGTCTCGGAGTACGATCGCAAAGGAACGGTCTGTACTTTTATGCTGACTCCCGACTTGAGGTTGACCCTTTTGTTCTAGATACGCGGTCCTTCTGGCTCGTCTGTCACTGGCATCGTCCCAACAAACGCCTATCCATGCCTGCCATCACCGAACACGCCCACAATCCCCTGCTATGTTGTTGTTGCAGCCAATGGGGACTCAATGTACAAACGGGCGATGGAAGTCATCGGACGACCGGACCTAACTGGTCCGGAGTACCAACAAAATCAAAATCGAGTGGAAAAGCAAGCCGAGATTGAAGAAGCTATTCGTGGGTGGACAGAGAAACGTTCAGCGGAAGAAATCATCCAGAAGATGAGACAAGCCAATGTTGCCGTAGGACAAGTGGCGAATGTCAAGGATATCATGGAAAATGAACAAATTCAATCAAGAGGTGCCATCCAGGAAGTTCAGGTGCAAGCAGCTGATGGCCAAACCTGGCCACTAAAAATGCAAGGCACGTTCCCAACGCTCGGTGGTGTGGATCCAAAACCGAGATGGGCTGGTCCTAATCTGGGAGTCCACACACATGAGGTGTTGAGGGATAAGCTTGGTCTCGGTGACGATGTGATATCAAAGTTGAGAGCAGATGAGATCATTGGATAGTTGTGTAGAGTGGGAGGGAGATCATCTCGCATATTGTACGACGTCTTTTCTGATTGTACATGCATCTTCATATGGTACTTCAGACTCCGAAGGGTCGAAGTATAGCTTAGTCATCTGTAAAATCTATACCATTGTTAACCTGTCCATTTCGTCTTAATTGTTCGTCACCCAGTCATACCCATACATGGGTTTTTCGAGTATGACCTCCCGAATGTCAGATGCATTGAATTGCAGTTTGATGCAAACCTTCAACCGCCTCTGTTCTCCCATTGCTGTCCTCTCCTTGGCCATGGTGATGTTGTCCCGGAACATCGCACCTGCAAGAGGGCAGGAGCTATGGTCCCTGTCGCGACTGCAAGCCTAGTCCTGGTCCTGCCTGTATTTGCAATGTAGTATCGCAGTGAACCTCACAGAATCCTTTCCTCAGCAAGACGTGATTGAGGGCTCACAGAGTGCAATACATAGCTTGTCAAGGGTCATTACTTCAGTTGAGCTGAACGTTGACCAGCACGAAAACATTGGTACAATCTAAAACTTTAGGGTGTTCAAATGCTTCTCCTCCAGGCATCGTGTGCTCAAATGCGCTAGAGTCTTCCTTAACACCTGCTCAGCGCACTCTCCGGAAGTCGTGGGTCGAGTGGATCTCCTTTAGCGAAGTACCTTGCACAAGCCCCATGAAATGAGCATTTAGCTGTCAGGTCTAGGATGTCAAATTTGGCAACTTTCTGAATACTAGCACACCGAGAATAGTCTCCTCCGAGGACCCTTGATGTCGAAACAGGTACCTAAAAAGTTAGCGTGACACATGAGAATGAGAATGAGATGACATTATAATCACTTGACGCCCCGATTATATTTGGTTCGGGGGAGATTACCTTGCTCAGAGTTGACTTCACGTTGTATTGGGAGAGCGGGTCCATTATTGAGTCGGAAATGGAAGCATTGACTGAACAATTGAATCGCGGATATTATCAAATAGAAGATATCCGTCTACAACATGCTCTGACACGAAGTCACCGCCTGGGCAATAGTGTGATGACTGATGTAAGAAATACAGTACTGTGAGGTCATGCTCGACACCCGTACAGTACAATTGTGCTGTGGGAATGTACTTATTTTGAACTGGGCGGATGTGGTATGAGTGCCCAAAATGAGCAGCTTTGAGATGTCACAACACCACAACAGTGTGTCATTGTATGTTTGTTTCGAACCTCACTTCGTGGGCTCACTATTTGCACTTTGTGTCTGTGCACACAACAAAAATGGTGCTTTCCATTTCTTTGAATCATCGTTTTTCTGCAAAAAATTTGATGACGTGGTCCAGCAACGGAATTGTAGTTCGGTCCTCCATGAGGTATCGTTGATGTTGATATGAGACAGTCTAATCCTCAGTTCTGTGACTCATATTCTCCCCTGCTCCGCATAATTATGCGGATGACCCTCGTAGCTATTCGCCTCAGTCGTCTATCTTCTAGAGATGCTTTTCAATCATGCTAAATCTTTTTTGAGCTCTTTTCTCAATGATATTTTCATAGTTTGCCAAGGGCAGCAGCTCTACACGAGGTTTATGTGCTTGTGTCGAGTTTCATGTCTACAAATTTGAGGCAAAATTATGATAAGCATTTGATAATACAGGTTGTTTATCACTTTTCTGTCATGTCCGTAGGATCATAGAAGGTATAAGAATCTTCGACCGTAGCCAAGGCAAAATCGGATAACTAGAATTTATAATCTACACCTGGACAGGGGACCAGTGTAGGGCCCACCAAGCTTTAGCCGAAGAAAGCTACGTAATAAAAACTAGGTTATTAGGAGCTACATAAACTCCAGCTAACACTCCGTGGTGGTGCAATCGATCCTTTAGCGAAGGCGGATCAACATTAATTCCGTCGTCCGCCCTTCCACCCAACTACATTAGAAAACACCAATGCAGATCTCTTTGAGACTATAATCCAATATGTACGTGTGTCCTTGTCAACGTCTGAGAAGCCACAGTTCGATACGATGTTGTTATATCCCACCTCGAAGTCTCAAGGCCTATATAACCTTCCCACCGATAACCTTCCCATTCATGCAGATACGGGCCAATCTCACATTTTAAGGACTGTTTTCCTAGCTATCTCTAAAAAAATGTTTCGCAAAACATCAGCGACCTCTATCTCGTCTCTGTTTGACGGAGATCTTCCTCCCAGGTCGACGGCGACTTCTCCAGTCCCCGCCGCAGTGGGCCTCTCAGATCCTCAAATGTCCGGTCATCAGCGTCATATGCTTGACCGCATCAATGAACTGCACACCACCGGGTAAGAATCTACATTAACTTCAATAAAACTGAATTTTTGCAGATCGAGGAAGAAGAGGATTCTAGACAACGAGAATTGGCCTCGGAAGATGAGCATGAAGCATTACAAGATTCAGTAGTGATATACATCGACGAGGTCCAGCGCCGCATGAAAGAGCAAGTCCATTTGTTTCACTTGATCAGTTCTGAAATTGACAGATAACTTCAGATCCATCTCCCGGGACATTTCCCATTCATCGTCGAGCGCGAGTACATTAAACTGACTTTGATGAAATGGGATAGGCCAGCCATCCTCCTTTGCGAGGATGTATACCATATCCTCATTAATCATACCCGTGAACTCATACACAAGCATTTTTCATCATTGGGGCAGGGAATGCTTGAACAGCAGATTAAGTGAGTGCAGACATAATAACGCCTGGTGTCTAGGTGATAACAAAATAGTTAGATTGATCATGCATGAGTATCTTGGGTCTTGTCTCGAAGCGGCGAAGAAGAAGATTTCTTGGCTGATGGAGATTGAATCTGATCCTTTCACGCTCAACAGTCCTTATATGTCGGATTATAAAGAGAAGTTTCTGACCTATTACCGGCGCATCCGCCAAGACGCTCGGATTAAGAACGGTGACCTCGGTGGGTCAGATATGAGTGGGGAGGAAACGAAGATGTAACGGCAAACGCCCTGAGTCTCTTGGTCAGGTTAGGATATGAAGTCACAAAGCAAGACTTGGACAGGCTTCTCAGGCCGGACAAAATGGAGCCGGCTCTGGCAGTCATAGCTTCAGTCAGGGCGTACTTTCAAGGTATGTTCCTGAATCCAAGAATTACTCTTCCGGCTGAAATACATGTTCCTAGTAGCGTACAAACGTTTTGTCGATCATGTCCCGATGGCTATTGACTATGAATTGGTTCGGGGAGGTAAAGTCGATATTTTTGGCCTCCTATGGACGAGATTAGAGCTTGATGGAAAAGATGCGCATGAGAGATGTAAGGACTTTGCTCGAGAGGCAGCTCAGATAGCGGATAGGCGTGAGGTACTGCAGAAGAAGCTTGAGAGGTTGACCGAGGCCGTAAAGCATTTGATTGGTTGATTTGCTTGTACTTGTTTTCAATGAGACGATGGACAAATCAGATTCTAAATACGATAAACGTAGCATGCAAGCTCCTCAATAAGTCTCAGTTACCGCCAGCCATAAAAATAAAGAAGACCCACCTTTGATCTTATTCCGTGCACCTTTTCATGACTGACTCTCGCAACGATCTTGAAAAGCTTATTTTCCTTCCGTTCTCCTGCGGCTCGGTGATACCCTATATCCTTCTTGATAGTAAACCGATTCTCGTCGTCTTTGACCTGCTCACAAAGAGAGTGGGACTTTTTGGGCAGCCGAGGCAGGGCAGCGGCTCGCCCGTCTGCTCCCGTTTTGCCTTTATCCGTGGTAAGCAACCTCTTTCTCATCGCTCTCCCCCTCCTCTCTGCTCCCCTCATTCATGGTCCCCTTCTCTTCCTCCCCATCGACTGGTCATGAACCCGATACTTCGTGATGTTTTCATCCTGCCACCAATTGTCTCTCTAGCAACTTCGTGATTGCTTCCATTTCCTATTTCGATGCCTGAAACTGTTCGTCGAAATTAGAGTAGCCGAGGTGATGAACATACATTTGCTTGTACTTGTGTACTCTCTCAATACACTCGTCCAACATGGCACCTATACGCCGACATCGACCTTTGCGGGGTAAGGAGTCGGCAACTCAAGGTGTTTCAAAGATCAAATCTGCATTACGACAAGCACGAAGGCTCTTCGCCAAACTACAAAATGATGCACCTCTACTTACAATGTACTTCACCAAGAACACAGAAGCACGGCTTGGTCTTCTGTAAAATCTATATCATTGTTAACCTGTCCATTTTGTATTTATCTGTCCTACATAGAGCATGATCTATGTGCTCCCTCCGTCTTGAGCTCTATCCAAGCTTGAATTTCGTGTTCGTCTTCATCATACCCATACATGGGTCTTTCGAGTATGACCTCCCAAATGTCGGATGCATTGAATTGTAGTTTGAACCTTAGATGCAAACTTTCTGTTCTCCCATTGCTGTCCTCTCCTTGGCCATGGTGATGGTGTCCGGAACATCATACCTGCAAGAGGTGTTATGATCCCTGTTGTAACTGCCAGCCTAGTCCTGGCCCTGCCTATATTTGCAATGTGATATCGCAGTGAACCTTATGGAATCCTTTCTGTAGCAACACATGATTGAAGGCTCTCACAGAGTGCAATATATAGTTTGTCAAGGGTCATTACTTTGGTGGAGTTGGATGTTGTTTAACCTGAAACCATTGGTATAATCTTACAGTAGGGCAGTGATAGATGTCGGGATAAAAGTGACATTCCACTCGAGTCACCTAGGATCGAGTGTCATCGTATTTGCATGGAAATGATCTTGGAGGTAGCTATGGAAAGAATGGAATGAGCAGAGTGGATACGAGAACGGAGATGACAAGCCGTAGAATGCTCATACTCCAACACTATGGGCTGTTCAAATGCTTGTCCTCCAGGCATCATATACTAGGGTCTTCCTTAACACCTGCTGAGCGTTCTTCGGAAGCTGAGAATTGAGTGGATCTCCTTTAGTGAAGTAGCTCATGCAAACCTCATGAAATAAGCATTTAACTGTCAGGTTTAGGATGTCAAGTTTGGCAATACTGATAAGTCATCGAGAACAGTCTCCTCCGAGGTATGGGATGTCGAAACAGCTACCCGAAAAGTCAGCGTGACGCGTGGGAATGAGATGAGGATTGTGGCAGATCACTTGATTGATTTCCCAGAGCTTCAGGTCGTATTGGAGAGCGGGTTCATGATTGAATCAGAAATGGAAGCATTGACAAAACAATTGAATCATGGTTATCATCAAATACATCCATCCATCTCTTTTTGCTGTTTCTCCTAGCACAACGCTTATTGGCAATTGTGCTTCCACGTCAATCATAGGAATCATTAGTCCATTGTTCCAGGCAGCAACCTTGTATCAGAACATTCTGGTAGTATTTGATTGTTCTGACTAGAACTTCAAGCCGGAAACCTATAACTTTCTCACTTATAACCTCCCAATTTCAAACGACGATAATCCTCGTTTCCTCAGCTATGACTCGGAAAATAACATTGTTTCGCAAAAAATCTGCTACCTCTATTTCGTCTCTGTATGACAGAGATCTCCCTCACGGGTCTACAGCTTCTCCAGAACCCCTCGCAGTGGGCCTCTCAAATCCTCAAATGTCCGGTCATCAGCGTCATATGCTTGACCGCATCAATGAACTGCACACCACCGGGTAAGAATCTACATTAACTTCAATAAAACTGATCTCAATGGAATCATCAGAGTGCAACTCGACATTGACCTACCCCAGATTGCGGTGGTCGGAATCCAATCCGCTGGAAAGTCCTCTCTCATTGAGTCAATCTCGGGTATTAACCTGCCGCGCGCCTCGGGAACGTGCACTCGTTGTCCAACAGAATGCAGGCTCTCGTACTCGTCCCAGCCTTGGAAATGTACTGTGTCATTACGTATAACGACGGATGCAAGAGGCCAACCACTGGGGCAGTCGAAAAACGAGATCTTTGGTGATCCCTATCTACGATAGAAAGCAAGTTGAGGATCGAATTCGAAGAGCTCAACTGGCTATTTTGAATCCAGGGAGGCCACGCAAGAAGCTTCTTGACAGATGACGAATCTGTCGAGGAAGTGCCCTGACATTCTCGATGAACTGTGTCTCGTTAGCAATCAGTGGACCTGATGTGGCGGACTTGTCATTTGTTGATCTTCCGGGTACGTACAACAGGATCACGAAGGACCGTGAATGTTAATATGAGGATATAGGTTTAATCGCCAGCGTGGGCCGTGATGGTAATTCAGGTGATATCAAACTCGTCGAGGGTCTTGTGACTGCGTATATCAAGAAGTCCAACTGCATCATTCTTTTGACTGTCGCATGCGAAAGTAAGTCAACAGGCTGGTGTTTTGGATTTGATGCACTCACCACAAACAACTTTAACAGCTGATTTCGAAAACTCAAGGCGCGTATCAGCTCGCCAAACAATTTGATCCAGAGGGTAAACGAACTATTGGTCAGTCTTTATCATTTTCATCATCTGCCCGTCGTCCTCCTAACGAGTCGTTTATATCTGTCTACAGGTGTCTTGACAAAACCTGATCGCATTTCCTACCGGCGAAGAACAAAAACTGGCTTGGATTCATCCGGAACGAAAAGGGAACCATTGCAAAACAATTGGTTTTGTGTAAAACAGCCATCCTCGAATGATCTCAAGCAAAACTGGACTTGGATGCAGGCGAGACAAAAAGAAGCAGAATTCTTCTCTGGTACAAGTCCCTGGAACGAGTTAGAAACTGTCTATACCCGATATCTCAGGACAGAGAACCTCGTCATAAGGTTAAGTCAAGTGTTATCAGACCTGATTGGAAAGAGGTATGTCGTTTGCCTGGATATGAACATCTGTACCCAGAATCTAAAATAGAAGATAAGGCTTCCAGAAATACAGCAAGAAGTCGAGGCCATGATATCAAAAACCCGCGAACAAATCGAGCGCTTGCCAAAACCTCCACCACAAAATGCTCTGAATGAGGTCGCGAAGCTAATCAAGGATTTTGACGCCGATGTTCGACGGCATATCGAGGGCGTCCCATATAAGGAGGGTATTATACAGCGAATCCGTATTCCGCAAGAAAAGTTTTGCCGTGCAATTCGCGCGACTGCGCCTGATTTTCGACCCTCCGATCGACCAAGGGTCCCAGAGGCACGGATTGAGGCATCACCATATAATCATATGCAGAATGAATATAGCACGAACCATTTTTCATCTCCGAGGCTGGAAGTTTTGCGGATCGAAGAAGAGGACCCTCAGCCAGAAGTGGCCTCAGAAGATGTGTATGAAGCATTCCAAGGTGAACAAGAAATATCACAAGATGAACACGAAGTATTGCAAGATGAATATGAAACACCACAAGCTTCAGCAGTGATATACATCGACGAGGTCCAGCGCCGCATGAACGAGCAAGTCCATTTGTTTCACTTGATCAGTTCTGAAATTGACAGATAACTTCAGATCCATCTCCCGCGAGCTTCCAGGATATTTCTCATTTATCGTCGAGCGCGAATATATCCAACAAACTTTGACGAAATGGAATAAGCCAGCCATCCTCCTTTGCGAGGATGTATACCATATCCTCATTGATCATACCCATACACTCACACACCACTATTTTTCATTATTGGGGCAGGGAATGCTTGAACAGCAGATTAAGTGAGTGCAAACATGATACAGCCTGGTGTCCAGATGATAACAAAATAGTTAGGTTGATCATGAACGAGCATCTCACGTCTCGCCTTGAAGCGGCAAAGCAAAAGGTTTCTTGGCTGATGGAGATTGAATCTGATCCTTTCACGCTCAACAATCATTATATGTCAGACTGTAAAGAGAAGTTTCTGACCTATTACCGGCGCATCCGCCAAGACGCTATTGAGAACGGTCACCTCCATAGGACAAATATGAGCAGGCAGGAAAATCGAACGTGTAACAGCAGATGCCCTGAGTCTCTTGGTCAGGTTAGGATATGAAGTCGCAAAGCAAGACTTGGACAGGCTTCTCAGGCCGGACAAAATGGAGCCGGCTCTGGCAGTCATGGCTTCAGTCAGGGCGTACTTTCAGGGTATGTTTATTTAAGTCCGAAAATGATTCTTCCGGCTGAAATATATGTTTCCTAGTAGCGTACAAACGTTTTATCGATCATGTCCCAATGGCTATCGACTATGAGTTGGTTCGGGGAGGTAAAGTCGATGTTTTTGGTCTCTTATGGACGAGATTAGAGCTTGATGGAAAAGATGCGCATGAGAGATGTAAGGACTTTGCTCGAGAGGCAGCTCATATAGCGGATAGACGCGAGGAACTGCAGAAGAAGCTTGAGAGGTTGAATGAGGCGATAAAGCATCTGACCACATTCCTACCTAGCTCGGAACAACTCCAGCCGACCTCCCCTGAAGCTCGGGTGTAGTCAAGTACAGTTTTCTTTCTCTCTCTTGCATCTGACCGGTTGATCTGCTTGGACTTATGTAAAGTTTTCTATAAGACAATGGACAAATCAGAATTTTGATTGCTCTTCAGATTTTAAATACGATAAACGTGGCATGCAAGTTCCTCAATATCTCTCAGATATTAACAGCCTTGTCAAGACCCACTTTTTGATCTTATTCCCTGCACATTTTCATGACCAACTCTCACAATGATCTTGAAAAGCTTATTTGTCTTCCGTTCTCCTGCTGCTCGGTGATACCCTATTTTTGATAGCAAGCCGATCTCGTTGCCCTTGACCTGCTCACAAAGAGAGTTGGACTTTTTGGGGAGTTGATGCAGGGCAGCCGTTTGCCCGTCTGCTTCTCCCTTTATCCGTGGCAAGCAACCTCTTTTTCACCGTTCCTCTCTGCTCCTCTCACTCATGGTTCCCTTCTCTTTCTCCCTGACTTGTGCTGTACCTGATGCTTCGTGATGTTTTCATCCTGCCACCAATTGTCTCTCTAGGAACTTATCTTATTTCACAATTGCAAGAAGAATTTCAATTCCATTTCCTGTTTCGACGCCTGAAACTGTTCGTCGAGCGAAGAGGATTAAAGTAGCCGAGGTGATTAATATACATTTGCTTGTACTTGTGTACTTATCTCTCAATACACTCGTCCAATATGGCACCCATACGCCGACATCGACCTCTGCTAGGTAAGGAGTCCACTACTCCAGGTGTTTCAAAGATCAAATCTGCCTTGCGACAAACACGAAGGCTCCTCGCCAAAGTAAGCAGTAATATTTTTACTTACAATGTACTATACTGTTCCACCAGGAAAAACTTGCAGCTGATGTTCGGGTTGAAACTGAGCGTCGATTAAAAGCCCTTGAAGCTGAATTGGCACAAGCGGAACATGCAAATAAAGAACGTGCAATGGCAGCACGATATCATAAAGTCAAATTCTTCGGTAAATCAATCAGTGTTTTCATTGCGTCTGGCTCTACTCATGATTTATTCATTCCAGAACGTCAGAAAGTAACACGAAAGATTATCCAAACAGAGAAACGACTGTCGTCGGAAACCAGCGATGTTTCGAAAAAGAAACTCGAAGCGACGCTCCACGAGCTCCGGATTGATCTCAATTATATTCTAGTATGCTAGCTACTATTCCTCACGTTCGAGTTGGTCGGTGACATTTCAATCATCCAGCATTATCCTAAATCCCAAAAATATATCTCCCTGTTCCCTCCTGAAGTCCGCCAGGGGGACACATCCTCGACACCAGCCACAGAAGAAGCAGCCAAAACTGCTCAGACCCGAGAAGAGATTCGCAGTTGGGTCCGGTCGTGTATGGAAAAGGGCGAGTTGCTGATGGTGCCGGATATAGACCCACCCCCCGAGTTGAAGTCGAAAACAAAACAAAAGGACTGGAGGGGTTTAGTAAACGTAAAGAAGCCCGATAAAACAAAAGCCAAGTCAAAAGTTGTGCTTGAAGAGGAAGGAGATGCCATTGAACAAGATGACTTTTTTGGAGATGATGAAGATTCCTGACAGTATATATCTATATTGAAAGCAGCTCTTAGGCATATTGATATCGAATACTGATTGATCTATGCTACTTTGACCTCCGTATTTGTTGAGTCATATGTAAGATCATAGAGGAAAAATTGTCACACGTGTTTTCCCAAGCGACGACCATGAATGCACGACGTAACAGACGCGCAGTGAGAGACATCAAAATCACATACGAGAATCTGGCTCGTGCGGATGGGTCCGCGAGGTTTAGCTCTGGTGGGGAATTAGTTCTGTGTTCTCTTGACTGGTTTACTGAAATATCAGAATTACACAGGTGATATCGCATCTCTGGCCACTGTGTCTGGACCCATTGAAGTCAGACTTATGGCAGAGCGGGCCTCACAGGCAACTTTTGAAGTCTCTACACGTCCTGTATCCCATGTACCTGCGACAGAGGCAAAATCACACGCATTAGCGATCCGTTCAGCTCTCCTGCCCAGTCTGATCCTGAACAACCATCCTCGATCGCTGATACAACTCGTTGTACAAGCTTTGGTCTCTCCTCGTACACAATGGAAAGATCCTCTTCTTGCTTCCATGATCAACGCTAGCTCTTTAGCTCTCATGAATGCAGGTTCTGTACCGATGCGTGGTGTGGTCTGCGCTGTCGCAATCGGTCGTTTACCTGAAATAGGCCTCGTTGTCGATCCATCAGAAGAAGAATGTATGGAACTCAATGCAGGGGGATGTTTTGCATTCTTGTTTGCTGAAGGCATAGGAAGAGGTATCGAGAGTGTCTGGACAACCTGGAGGTCGAAATCTGGTACTTTCGATGAGAAGGATTTCAACCACGCAAGATCCCTCGCTAAGAGCGTTGCGCAGACTGTATACACCACATTCAAGTCAAGTGTTCCATACATGGGGATGAGAGAGCCATTTGAGTTTGCTGCGAAAACGTACTTTGAAAGCGATGACAAGATGGAAATTTGATAGGTCGATATTCCACCCCTGAATTCCTGTGATTTACTCGCACAGGAGTTTTGGGCCGCTGTATTCCTGTCGTTGCATCCTTCTCCAGTTCTTGTCCTGTGCCTATGGATCTTATCGTTGTCAGATGGAGAAGCCGAAAAATCTTTTCTCGATAGTTTGGCCTAGTCAATTTGAATGCAGAGGGGTCCAGTTGGTTGACGTACGAACACAGCGTCACATCTACTACTCGTTCAACAGACTACCTCGATCGTGGCACACAAGATTTGACACTGGCTGTCTAGAGACAATCGTATGGTTGTTACTCAGATCCCGTCATCTGTTTACACTGCATTCTTCCTGTGTTCGGTGCTGGAGAAAGCTTTACCTGACTACTAGGAAATTATTTTGAAGCTTTGGGGGAAGAGTGAACACAATATGACAGAGTTACTTCATATTTCAGGAGAAGGAAGCGTAAATATCGATGATCGAAACATCACATTAATATTAAATGCACAAGTGACTTAGAGAATGATTTTCTCGGGACAAAACTACTTCCTGGCCATAGTAGTGATTTAGCTTAGTGGAATGGCGATAAAATCCTACTACAGGAATATTTGACATGTCCTGTTGAGTGATCTCGTGGTAGAAAAACTGAATAGTGTCATGTTGCGTCCAAGCTATTCACCAAGGGTGAGGCAGCGATCATTTGAGAGCCACTTTCTTTCTACCTTATATTTTGTAACCAGTTTGGTTGACTACAAGCGCCGCTATGTCTCAATCTATGGGTCTAGGAACTCCAGGGTCAATCCGTAGATTCATTAAAAACAATCAAATTCCATCCAACCCTGCGTACTAATCTATGAAGATTCCGCTGATTCATTGTCATCCAATGTTTCAGAAATAGAAGATCTGCTTCTAGAAGAACCTGAGACCATCGTCTTCACTACCAGTGAGGGTCGATTCCAGGTACCTGATCGAAACACATCCTCCATTCTCGATCCCCAACACGCTGAGTCCACCGGTACATCTTTGGCCAGCCACCAAATGCACATACCGCTTCATCAAAAATGTCTGGATTCAGATCCTTACGAATAAAGAGCTGGAAGGATTTTTGCTGATCATAGACAAGAATATGGGAACTCTGACCGCCTAAAGGCATTTGTAGCTTGACCAGGTAATATTTATCGCCATGTGTGTTTGGAGGCATACCAGTGCCTATTTCCTCCCCAGTTGGTTTATCGTTCAAGTCGTCATACCGGTTGATAGTGTAGATAGAGGCAGATTCCATTCCTGTGTTTTGTGGGAACCGATCAAGAACGACAGTACGCCAGGCACCTGAAGAAATGGCACGGCAAATGGACCGATGATCATTCCAATGTTGTCGTTGACAATCTTCTGCAGCATGAGAAGCTACTCGTACGGAGAACAGAGAGATATTTACCTTTGCCGCAGTACTGGACGGATCGGCAACGCACGCACTCCCATCTAGTAGGCTCTCCGCAGATAAAGCACCCAGTTGTCTTGCCAAGGCGACCGAGATCTTCCATAGCAAGCCAACTCGTCGGCAAAATGAAACTGGCAGTGTATTGACTATCAGAGATTTCTTCAGCAAATCTGGGGGAGAGACGGCTTTGATTTTGCTTGAGTAATTGAAGTAGCAAGGTTTGTTCATCTGGGAATACATATACCGTATCTGCTTGAGATCGGTTGGTGGCGGCATAAAAGTTTTCTGTTGCACGTTTGATTCCTACTTTTCTGGTGCTCGTGATGGCAGCGAACCCTATCACGAGGAGAGGACGGTTCTCTCCAACTGCATGGACCTCGTGAATCTGTAAATGAGTGAGTGCCGAACCGCTCGCATGACCCTTGTCAAGTCAGACCCACCTTTATAGCAATGGCACTTGCTTTTCGATCTGTCAAGATGACCTCACGTACTCCCACATTCAATTTCTCTCCGAGCGTGACGATCGAGCGGCACATTTTGTAAAAGGCACCTGAAGTAATTCCTAGGTCAATACCGCCCCATATTCTCCTATCTAAGCCTTGTACTATGGTATCATGTTCTTCCCACAGAGGATAACTCGCAGGATCAACTATGGCATTCTCATCGCCGAACAGATTCCTATAACGTTGAGCAGCGTCAAGACACCTCTCGAGGCGATGGCGGAGACGATCTGTTTTGAGCTTTGTGTCGCGAGGAATTTTGATACCGATAGCGTTTAACACATCAAGGATATAACCGCGAGGAAGTTCAAAGTTTTCCATTCGAGTCGATGAAAAGAGCTGGGCTTCACTTGAATTGGAATGTCAAGTGACGTGACTGTGGTGTCATCTCACATATGCAGTTTGAAGTTGCACTGTGACACAGTAATGGCGGACAAACAGCTGTTCGCCAAGGTTTGATGTCAAGTGATAAGTCAACTAACGTGTCACACTTGTGACATTAGTTGTAATGAAGGAAAAGAGGCGACAACAAGCGCAGATAACTTGGGGCATTGCAGCTCGAGTAGATCATAACCTACTGCAGACACTAACACCCCTGATTAATACTTCCACTCCTCCCATCTACTAGTAAACTTCGCCCTGACTCCTCAGACACGCTCCAGACATTGGGCTCTATTTAGCCCTCCGCGTCTTAGTACTAGATTACTTGTTGCGGGATAGAAATGCCGATTAAAAAAAAACTCACGTCACTTGACATCCGAATGTGCACCGTGTCAGGATATGGTAATCGTGAGATGTGATGTGGTGTGTGATTTATATATCAGTCAGAGGAGAAATAACTGGAGCTGCAATTTTTCAAAAGAACTCTTGCCATGGCCTCAATATTCTATGATCTCTCTCATCCACTCAATTTCAATACTCCTACATACCCTGGAGATCCTCGCTACACCGCAGATCGTTTTACTAGCCTCGATCAAGATGGATATGAAACGCACATTTCTCACCCTTGGTTCACATATCGGCACTCACGTTGACGCACCCTCACATTTCATCCATGGAGGACTTACAATAAACAAAATACCACTCTCTACTTTCATCGGTCCTACCGTGATCATTGATCTCTCAGAAAACATACAAGCAAAACAAATGATCACTTGGTCAGACATTGAACCATACGAGAAAGAACTCAAGTCTGGGGTGATTGTGCTGGTTTGCACAGGATGGTACGAGAAATGGGGAACAGAGGAATATTACAATCATCCTTTCATGATGAAAGACGTTGCAGATGGATTCGTCGCCCGCGGAATCAGGGCTATAGGTATTGATTTCCTCAGCCCAGACGAGACGCCACTACGTGGAAATTCAGAGCATGGATTTCAATTTCACCATGTGGTTCTGAGTGCAGGAGGGGTTATCGTTGAAAACCTGACCAACATAAAAACGCTGATTGGTCTATCAAACGTGCATGTGAGTCTCCTCCCACTCAAGTTGGAAGGGATAGATGCGTCACCAATTCGTGCTATTGCGTGGCAGCAGAGTTAATTGATTCTGTGAGAACTAAAATATGTATTTATATTGAAGATGGCATCGTCGCTGCGTGAGGTTTATCCATCTATTCAGGGGTCGTGAAAATTCATAAACAACGAGGCACTAAAAGCATATTAGATATATCGTTCAATGTCTGTGGCTTTCTATCGAGGCCTAAGGCTGATGGGAGTTGGAGGCTTCAACAATGGCAATGGCATCAGCAACCGTAAGACGGAACGCATCAGCACCAAGAAGGTCCCAGATGCCTGCTTTGATGAACTGCTGCTGAGGCTTATGCTTGAGGTGCGTAATGAAAAGACTGACACCACGAGCCTAGAAAAGACTTGTCAACACATGTTGTCTCGTAGTCCAGAACACGATCTAGTACCTTGTACTCTTCAAAAAGCTCATAAAATATCAGCAACGCACTGGATTCCAGTGTTAATCTACCAGTTTCAAGAAGGCCAGGGTAAGGTACTAACGAGGCATCACATTTGTCGACATCAGCCATGTGGAAAACAATGACAGTCGTCTCCTGCCTGCGTGGTGCTTCCGAGGGATGAATCTTGTCTTGTCCATATAATTCAAGGCGGCGTAGGCGTTCTGCACCAGTATGTTATTAGCGTATCTCTCGCACTAATCTCACCGAACACACCTTTGAGCTGTGCAGTATTGGCAAAATCAAGATTCTCCCGGATGCGGACAACCAGAGCACCGACATTCTCCTCGACGTCAGGATCTTCATTCACAGGTCTCCAGCGGTCAGTCCCAGGGATGCGACCCTACAAAATTAGTCCAAGTAGAAGCTCAGAAGTTGCAATAGCTTACAAGAATCTTCATCCGTGTCTTAGAGGAACGACGAACCACGAGGAGCAATGAAATAATTAAGCTGACTATTATGCCAACTTCGACATTATAGAAAATGGAAAGGAAAAACGTCAATGTCATCAAACCAAAATCAATCCATGCTCCCATCCTGATATGAGAATCAGCTTCATAAATTGCAGTGTCAGAGGATTTTTGGACAACGAACCTCCAATAATAGACAATGTCAGAGGGTGTCTCCGCAAGTAGAGAGAGAATGACCATCGTTATACTACCAAAACCCGTTAAGATTTCTTAACATCATAGTGTCAATACTTACATAACAGCGAGGACACACTTGGGCAGATCTCGCATGTATGGTAGAAGCACGAAGGTAGCAAGCAACACAACTCCCGAGCATACAAAAGATGCCATTTGTGTGCGACCTCCGACATCTCCATTTATGCGCGAGCGTGTAATCGAACCAAATGCAGGGAGGGTTCCAGGAATGAATGATCCGGCAACGTTGGATGCTCCGAGGGCGACAAGTTCTCGATTAGGACTAATGGAGTAGCCATACAGAGCCGCATTCTGTTTAGCTGCAACAATACTATCAAGGAAGCCTGCGATGGAGATAATGCTAGTTCAAATGTCAGATTACTTCTGGTGAGTCCGATAATAAGTACACTTGCACTGCGGTGGATGTTGTTCGATGAGCATATTTGAGAACATCCCTGTTAAAGGGGAAGACGAAAAACGAGTCACCGGTTGCAATTGCAACGTCTCCTAGTACGTCCACTCCTTTCTCTTGCCAATTATAGTGCGCGGATATAACTGGAGTCACATCAGGATCTAATATAGGGCGGATGCCAAGCTGCCAAAACTCACTAGTAGAAACAATGACAACTATGAGGACTTCTGGAAGTCGATAAATAAACGTATATCTTTTAAACGAATTCTTGATCGAGCGCAACGCGATCAGTACAAATAATGTACCGAAACTGATCGTGGTAGTCAGTCGGTTGGCATGAGTCCATGTGAATTGAACCAAAAATATAATCTTCTCGACAGTTGTGTGTGGATCAATTGTATGCATAAGTTTCGTAAGACCAAACATTGGAATAAGCTGTTCACTATAACAGATTTTAGCATCAGTTCCTGAAACAAGAAAATAAAATTATACATCATAATGACAACAGCGACTGCAGTAATGAACCCACGCAATAATGCTCGACTGAGCACTACATCAATGAATCCTAGACGGAGAAATCCAAGCAGAAACTGGAGCAGACCGGCCTGCGACACGTGTTCGGGCATTAGTCACCTGCGACTAATGGCAAATTAGACTTTATAAATCTACACACCTGGAGTGTTATTGCAGTCGCAACTACCAAACTCAATGAAGCCAATTTATTCGCATCATCGAGGCTGTGAAGTACTTCCGATATAGCTTGACCTAGAAGCAAACTCGTCGACGCCTCGGGGGCAACATTCAATTGCTTAGAAGTTCCGAGGAAAGCGTAAATAATGCCAGGGACAGAGGCTGATATCTGATCTGAGATCAGCTTACAGATGCTAAGCAGATGCTCCGGCCGACGAGACGTACCAAACCAGTGACGGGGTTCAGTTTTGCAAGAGAAGTCGCATAACTGACGGATTGTGGAATAAGCATGGATGCTACGGTGAGGCCAGCAAGAATGTCGCCACTAAGCCTGGTGTTGAGGGATCAACATAAGAGTGAATGAGAGGAGTCGACTTGAATGAAAACTGACAAGGAGAAGGAATAGTTTGGTATCCATGCAAGTGAAGGTATGTAGTATCTGGCACGTTTTGCAAGCACTGATGAATCTGTTCCAGGATCCGGTCCTGCGAAGGCATTGGTGAGTAACCTTTGTTTAGAACGCTGAGAAAAGGAGCAAAAGAATGGAGACATAAGAAGGGGGTAATACGGCGAAATCCCCTCAGCATGAAGAAAAACACATACGTGTAGGAGTGGTGGTGCCACTGTAGTGTACTCTGTTATTAGAGTCCAGCAACGCTGTTCGCTCCTCGACCTGGGATCCAGTCACATCGATGCCCATGAGAGAAGTCGTGTAGTTCTCCTCTGTGCTATCAAAGAGGTGAGTGGTTGAGGAACGGTCGTGGGGTGAAGGAGACATCCTGGACTCCCAGTATAAGTACCTGCAAGTTTGATTTAGCGCCTTGACCGCGCCTTGACCGTGGCTCTTCGGCGATCACCGACGACCTATTTGTTGAGATAAGATAGAAAAGGGGAGGGACGAGCAAAAACTCGCTGCAAATGCGCAACGGGTGGTATCGATGTGATGCACGTGTGAAATTCCAGTCTGAGGAAATCTGAGATGAATTTGATTCCCGTAACGAATTCCTAGACGTGCTGTCACGTTGTCGCACCGTGCTCTGTTGTGTGCAATGCGACACGATATAATTATGCAACCTAAAGACGAGACACTACTGCTTGCATGTTGCGCAACAGGTCTCATGGTTTACTATTCATCACATAACCTCTGGTAGCTCGTAGAAGAATCAAAGAAAATTAACCCAGCTTCATTGTATGGTGGAGACGATATCTATATATAGTATGTGACCTTGATCTGTAATGGAGAAGATATATATGGTAGAGCACTCTGATCAAAAAAGTATCGAGGGACATCTGGGGAAGTCTGGGGCACTCTGAAATTTGAAATTCATGCTCGGCATCTCGGCACGGAGCAGTCTGACCTCAGAATGCTTACGGGAAATTGTTCTTATCCACAAAATGAAGTACAATGATCTACATTGAACATCTAGACAAAAACTAGCTTAAATATAACGCTCGATATTCCAACAGTATTTGCATCGCAGCCTAGTTCGAACGAACGGTGCTCCGTACTCGAGACGTTTGAGCAGAGAGCGAAGGGCTGTATCTGAAATAACTAATCAATTTGTCTTGTGTCAATGGAGATCATCACTGATGTTTAATTGTCAGTCCGGAGACCTGATTTTCTGGATCTTACTAATATAAAGTAGGCTCAGCGTCAACCGGTATGGTACACGACTGAGGCTAGATGTCTTAGATTAACTAAGAGTGGAGTCGCGAGAGAACTTTTATATCATCACATGCGACGCCACGATAAGTGCTCCTTCTAACACATCTGATTGGAGGATATCTCCAGAGATTTTTTGTCCCAGCTAGGCTGTCGAGGGGGTCTCCTGTTCAGATTGTTTTCACAGATTTGCTCTGGCGGCGGCATAATGACTTCACAGGTATGAATCAGACCTTCTCCAAGAGGGGTAGCTTCAACACAATGAATTATGACTGCAACAGGACAGAATCTGAATGTTACTCTCACAAAATAATCGGCCATGGGTCCAGGCCACAGGCTTCTAGTAGGCTTCTAGTATATCTGTCTCATACGGGTATGGGACCACTCAGTCAATTCAGGGGTTTGGGAAGCCCTAGTTTCATCCCTTCAGAAGCATCATGTCTCAGATCCTATGCTAAGCGAATTGACAAAAGCCAGATGGATCAGCAATAATTGACATCTCGGAAATACCTCGGAGAAACCCAAGGTGCTGATAACGAGTGTATTTTTAGGAGCCCTCGTACTCAATAGACTTCACGCTATGATATTCTATCTAGAACTGAGTCAAGGCATACAGAAGCACTACAGAAATAATTTGAATTTTGTCAAACCACGCCCATGAGTTGGTCGACGGAGGTTTTGCCCACCGGTTCACGGGAAAACCTCGGATAAACTATCCATTCCTTAATCAGCCTCGACTCGGTGTAGTCAGATTAGACTATGCGGCTCTATCGGACAAGCTTGGGAAAAGGGCATTCTCGAAGTATTTAGACCAGAAAGCCCAAAATTTTTACCTTTATTTTATCTGGCCATGTATTCGTTCGCACAACGCATCCGGCGTGTACCCCCTGGATTCTTCAGACGACTTGCCACGGTCGCGCCAAGCGAACGTCAGGCCAAGAAAGGAGGAACAATTTCAGATATCTTCACTACCCTGAAGTCCGGAGAGGAGCATGCCGCTTTACCTGATCGGTTTTCGACACTTAAGAAAGATATATTCAAGGACGAATTGGTTGAGAGTTGGAGGCAAGTTCTAGCCGAACTCGAAGGGACGGTTGCGGAGATAACAGCAAAGGGAAACAATGTATGTCTGCAGCATCTATTTTTGTTGGTTCATCGGAATTAACGTTCTAGCACTTTAGCTAGTCGCTCGTGTTAGTTACGACGATGTGAAATCTGGATCAGTGAGCCAAGCACAAATTGACGAAATAAAGCGAGTAGGTACTGTAATCGTTACTGGAGCTATATCTGAAGAGGTCTGTTCTGAATCTATCTTTGATCAACTTCCATTCTGACAAGAAGAACTAGGAGGCCCTAGGCTGGAAACAGCAGATAAGGGACTACGCTGCTGCTAACGTGGATCGAATCAAAGGTACTTAAGAGTGGGTATCCTCAAACGCCGAATCCTCAATTCATCGTAGGTTTCCCTGAGGACAATATCCAAGTCTTTGAAATATACAACTCTATTGGTCAAACTCTGGCCAGGACGCATCCTAAATTGCTTGATACCCAAAAGTTCCTGCTTTCTCTTTGGCACACATCGTCCCCTGATCGAATCCGGCTTGATGCACCTATCTCATACTATGATCGCTTAAGAATTCGTCAACCAGGAGACGCTAAGTTCGCTCTCGGACCCCATGTCGATGGTGGTTCTGTTGAACGATGGGAAGATCCTGGTTTCAGAAAAGTTTTCGGCAATATCCTCAAAGGTGGACCTCATTGGAAGAATCACGACTCCTTTGATGCCACGCCAAGAATTGACGTCAAGAGTGATCTCTACAATGTTTCGTATGTAGTGTTCTTTCTCAACACGCACCCATCTCATCTCAACCAGTAACGCATGCTCGATTTTCCGACCATGGCAAGGTTGGACGGCACTATCATCCACTGGACCTAACGAAGGCACCCTTCAAGTCCTTCCTAACCTTTCAGTCGCTTCGTCCTATATCATCCTTCGACCCTTCTTCCGTCCCAAGAACCCGCACTCAGATTCGTTGAAGTTTGGGGACTGGGAACTTGATATCGATAGTTCTCGTTTCCCTGGAAGTATTATTGGCAAGACACAAGAACTAAATGTTAAGTCTCATCCTCACCTACATCTGGACAAGACCATGGTTTCTATTCCAAAGGTTCAACCTGGTGACCAGGTCTACTGTGAGCTGTTCCTTCTTTATGTTATGTAAAGACTGACTGATATCCCTCCAGGGCATTGTGATGTAGTCCACGCTGTGGAAAGTAAACACAGTGGCACCGGTGATTCATCAGTATTCTATATCCCTGCCGTGCCTTTGACTCTCAGCAAGTGAGTCATGCATTGTCCAAAGGATACAGTTCCCTTGATCTACGTAACCAAGTGCCTACTATCTTCGCGATCAGCGCGATAATTTTGTTGCTGGTCTTCCAGCTCCGTATGTCCCCTTTCTATCCGCATTGACATGAACTCATTTCTTCCTCAGTGATTTTCCTGGAGGTGAAGGTGAGTCGCAGTGTGTCGGGACGTGGATCTGTCAAGGACGTCAAGGACGTCGAGGGGAGACGTGCACTTGGCTTCGAGAAATTTGAGACATCGCCTTTGGCAGCACGATCGCACAAAGATTTCCTAGATGGCATCAATCGTATCCTCGAGGTATGAGCCTTGACATGAATGTTTTATGCCCTATACATAATATAATGTCCGTGGATCCGCTACTGTTTGATTGACTTTGAAGAGAAGGTTTACATGTGCAGCAAGCGTTTGCAGACCTTCAAACAAGCGAAATTTATGTCGGCTTGCCAACCGAAATTGGACAGTCCCTTCGGAGATTTTTGATAAACGATTGAAGGGCCCAAAAACATCACGCAGTTCGTAAGTACGCAGATCTGGGCGGTTAGGAATATCGCGGAAAACGGCTACATGGTCAAATCAGAGAAGGTACTGTTTGAATGGATGCTCGATTATGATATTGACACCACCCCGAAATTGAGAGGATTTTCCCGCGGACCAGTTAATACCGACTTGCACTCTGATTGAGAAAAGTTGAGTGTAGAGTGACAGATTCTGACCCAGTGCTGTGTAATTCATTGATGTGGTCGAGTTGTTGATGGAACATCTGAGGATCTGGAAGCTGACTTCGACGGGGAATGAGATCTCCTCTGTCAAACAGGCACGAGATAGAGGTAGCTGATGTTTTGTGAAACAATGTCATTTTTCGAAAGGCTAGAGCTATATTTGTTTCAATATGAAATTGGCCCGTGTCTGCGCAAATAAGAAAGTTAAAGAGGCCTCGAAGTCTCAGAGGTGGGAAGTAATCACATCGTATCGTTAGTCTCCATTTTCTGTTGATATACATTTGACGCCAGGTCTTGCATAATTCTGGAACTGGATCACGTGGTACCGAGGACTTGCTCTTGACCACCAAGTTTAAGTGACGAGCGTTTCCGTGGCTCGAAATTATCTGCTATGAACGCCGTAAATGCACAGAACTTCGAGGAAGCGGCCAACATTGCGGCTGAATTCATCTACAGTGCGTTATCAGTTCTTCAGGTCCAGGTCCTTTGGCTGACAAATCATGCAGGTCTGGACAACCTGCCCAACGAAGTTAATCACCTTTTGCAGGAGATCAAAATCAAAGAGGCCAAGGCTCAAGGTAAGTCCATGTTTTTTGTACTCGGAGAGACTCGGGCTTAGTGTTTGAAGAATTGCAACAGGAAATCGATAAAGACTCTGCTCGCTACATCCGCCATTCCATGAAATCTTCATCGTCACCTGCAGACCTCTGTCAAAGAGCACAATCACCCAAGACTGTAGGAATACCTGCAAAAATACAAGAGATGTATGCTGAATTACATGAAATTTCGGACGAGAAATGCGTTCTTGCTCAATGTCTCATTGACCTCATTGAGCGAACCCGGTCTCGATTGGACATTGATCTCATCAAGGTCAAATATCTCCAGGGCGAGGTTCTGGATTCAACATCTTCCTTAGGGAAGGCTGGTTCTGGAACACTTGCCAGCCTAGACTTTGGACCAAGTGGTCGCAATCCTGCCCAACAGATTAGTGAAAGCTTACGAAATGCCCTTTCGAATCCTTTGGAGTCACGGCAGGGCTCAGCCACTCCGGTTGTCAGTACAGTTACCGCAACGAGCGGCGGGAGCGCAACGAAAAGTGACTGAATTGCTCTTTTTTTGGACTCATCACTTAAATTCATCCTAGAGCGTCGTATCAATACATCTATCAAGATCACACCAGTACCTTCACCGACCAAGCATCGTTCTGCATCACCTTCTGCCACCGCGGTATCTCAAATCACTCATCAACGGTCCAGGCTTTCCAGACAAATACACCCTGTTGAAGAGTCTGAACCTGAAGCTGGAGCAGATGACGACATGGACATCGACGATGATGCAGAAGATGAGAGGCTGTACTGCTTTTGCCAGAAACAGAGCTATGGAGACGTAAGTGCCTTCTTTTCGTTAGATTAGTTATATGTTGACGGAATAGCAGATGGTCGCTTGTGACAACGAGCATGGTTGCCCGTATGAATGGGTGCGTGGCTCCATATGTTTTTTTAATTTGCTACTGACCACTGTATCAGTTCCATTTGAGCTGCGTTGGTCTGAAACAACCAGTCCCAGAAAAATGGTACTGCGATGAATGCCTCAAGAATGGTGCAGGGGTGCAAACCGTCAAGAAAGGGCGGAAAAAGTGAGGCCAGTATACTTGTGAGCCGCCCTCATGTTCAAATCAGGACGGACTACTGATTTCCAAGTTTTGAGTGATTCATGTGGTATATTATATCCGACAATGATTCCAGCACGGGATTTATTCGTCATAGAACTATTGAGTCAGAATCCTTCACCATGGTTCATCGCCTCGTGTCCAATTTGAGGGTCATCTCCCGCTAGCGAGTGTCTTAAGCCAGCGATTTATCCCCTCCGGATGCAACCGATGTTCGCTTATGTCGGTCACATTTCCCTCTTTGCTCAAGTCCATCAATGGCCTTCACATTTAGGATAAATCCACCGCAGAACTTTTACTCCGATCATTTTGCTCTCCTGTACTGTAGACCCGAGACGTTTCTGTCACACGCTGCTTTGTGTCAATCTTGGATCCGAATTACAGTTAGTCTGATCATTTTCGGGATGTTTCTGATTCGTACAACAGTGCATTTGCCTGCAGGCTCTATCATGTCATACTATATCGAGATGAAGTCAAGGAATCATGGCAGTCATCATGTGCCGCCTATAATGCTCATGAGATGGGAAGATGAGCGGTTATTGGGTAATAAACACATAAGTAGAACAAGAGTGCCGCAAAAGCCGGGCCGCGAAGCAATTGTCAGAGTCAGATATTTCCTGTGACCATCGTTCACCGCCGCGCGCGGTCGGTTTATTAATACGAGAGGAACGTTAGAAAGATACGATGTAATTTTTGCGTTAAATACGAAGATGAAAAGCGAATTCAAGATAGTCCCGTGATCTCAAGTAGACATCACTAAACTTTGTTGGGTTCTCAAGCTTAGGCAGGCACTCAACACATGTTCGCTCTCTTGTAGCCCTTTTCCACTGACTACACTGTCTTCTGTAGCGACAGGCCTTCCTGTAAGCTTGTCTCCACGTTTTACCCTTCAGAGATGACCCGCAGCTAACCAACATAGTTTTGTGGTCTTTTGCTGGTCGATCTATCGGAATCTCAATGGTCTTCCAAGGGAACCCCACTCGAGACCACCCAGATTCCATGGGAGAGGAAGAATGGCAGATTGTCTCGACAAAGTGGTGGTGCACACCGTTCAGCTCTGTTTCATGGTCTTACAATGAAAAGGCACCTCGGAATGTTATTTTCTCAAAGCCACCCCATTACCACCTGTCCTTGCACAGCGAACAAGCATTGCGGTCCTTTGATGATCAAGGATACGAGCCTGAATCCTCCCACTCCCTACACAAGCGGTCCTCAGCATTTAGGGCCGCTGATGATACTGTTTTGAATGAGGAGTTGATTGGAGTGAAAAACGCGTGTGAGGTACTGAAGGCGTATGAGGAGGCGGTCGGCTTTAATTATTCGCCCTGGCCGAGCCTCCGCTTGAAAAATCTGGAAAAAGAAAGAAGACGGATTGTTGATGTATCGGAAATGCAAGTTCAACTAGGAAAAGAGCGGTGGACTGAGCTCGTGAACGACCTTGTCGGGGGAAAGTCGCTCAAACAGATCTTGAAAGAAGCGAGAGATAGCACAAAGAGCATTTTGCAAAGGACGTTTGCGACACCCAACAAGATGAATTATTTTTCTCAGCCATCCACACCCAAACCTTTCCAGCTTAACCCTTCAGCGTCCTCTTTCGTGCCCCACGGCTCGCCCACTTCCACCTTGTCCTCTTCGTCATGCAGCTCGTCATCACTAGATTCCCCCGATCCTCTTGGTCCATTTTCTTTCCCATCTTTCGCTGCATCTCCCCCCTCACCGTTGAACAGGCGAGATCATCAAGATCACGTTAAGGGCTTTCATATACATCGTCATACCGCTAGTAGTGATGGTAGCTTTGCGGCCGGTCTCGATCGTTCGTCTAGTGAATTTCTGCCATCCTTCTTATTCGATTCTGCTGATCAGCGCCGGCGCCCACTTCGTGCTTCGCGAACACGCGCAATCATCGATCAACTGCGTTCCCAGCTTCAGTATGATGAAGACCAGACCTCGCCTACCAGCCAAATTTCTAGTCCCTCCGTTTCTGACTTTGGGATCTGCGGTTCGGGCTACTTCAAGCCCAGGTTAACAATTTCGGATGGGTCAAGTACATGTTCTATCACACCGCCACTCACCGAAGAGGATTTCCATCACCGTGATAGAGTCGCCATTGGCAGTTGGACCGACAATGTTGAAGGCTGGTCTGCTCCAGCTGTAGTTGATCAAGAGACGAAGAGGACGAGGTCAAAAGAGTTGCTTATGACACTTAGGAGGCGAACTGACTCGTTGACGTCCAACACTAATGCAGTAGTCAACTCAGTCGCGGGTGCCATGTCCGCCTCTACGTCACCGGCCCTTGTTGCATCTGAGAGATTGGTCGAGTCACCTGAGCCCGCGGAGGCAGTAGACTCTCTCGCAGAGATATTATCGGAGAGGTCAAACCAAATCGCCAATTTCCGAGATTCCTCCTTAGCACTTGGCGATCGTAGGGCTGGTGCGCAGTCTACTTCTCCAGAAATGAATCATATAAATACGTTATCCCGAGATGAGGCCACGGTTCGCAATCTGTCGCCAGTCCACTCTCGGACACATCCTAAAGCTGACAACTCTACACGATACCCTCAACGTGTCATGAACTCAGGTTCAGGGGTATCACATCCTCTGTCTGGGCATCCTGTTCCCAATATGAGAGTACCTGCACAAGTGTTAACCACGGGTGCTCCACGCACACGATTTCCTGTGCAAATGCCTATCCAGGTTCCCATGCGAAGAATGCAGTATTCTACTCTGATGCATTTGAGGATTATGCAGCAGATGCAGATGATGAGAAACAATATGAATGTGGTCTCTGTCAGTGGAACAGGCACATATACTGGGTGATAATGGGTGCCCCTATGTTTGAGAATTTTTCGCACCAGTATGCAAATGAATAGGTTGGATACCATCTTGGGTGTGTTTTCCTTCCATTGTTTCTATCGTTACACGAATCATTGTCTCTCATTACAAACAGACTCTCAGTAGTTTCATTTTTCTTGTTCCATTCAGAAGGTCGCATTTTATCTACTCGAAGCAACAGTCATCTATTTTTTTCATGCTCCTCTCTTTTCTCCCATTCTTTCCTTTCGATGTTTTGCTTTTGCCGTTGATCTACATATTCCTTCTACCTTTCTATGACCAGATTGTTTATGTGTACCAGTCACTTGTCTCGTAGTACAAATGTGTTTATTATATCGACATCCGTCATTGATAAACCTGGGGTTCTGGTGGACCAGAGCTCCAACGGAGTAAAGCTCTCCTTTGGGCACAATATGTGTGAAAATTGTTGCAGGTAATTTCTCATCGAAAGTGCGGAAATTTCAGGTATGAGCGTTTCAGAACAGACATCAAAAGATTGGTTTTTGAAATCTTTCAACATATGAGCACCCGCTGTGAAGTGCAACGTATCATCATCAGCGAAATGAAATAAAAGAAGTAGGAATTTCCATAATTTTACAAATCAACTACTCAACTACGATCACCCAATCTTTCACAATCCTCACTCGAGGATCTTTCACTATCAAGACGCTTACATTACCCTCTCCCTTATGGCCCGCACCAACACCATCCACCCAATCCCAAGTCAATTCTCTACCTTCATCTTCAACCTTGACACTCTTTGGCTTCCTCTCCAATCCAACAACAACCAGCCTCTCAACACGTACATCCTTGATTGTCTCCGCAAACAAGTTGTTCGAGGTATACGCACCCCGCAAAACAACACCATCGACAGCATTATCAGGGTTTTCCAAAGCCAAATCCCGGCTCGAAATCTTCAACAATGGTTTCCTTACCTTCTTGCTTGCAGTCTTGTCGGCAACGAATTGACGCCAAACGAGTTGACCCTTTTCGTGGTCATAACTATCACCATCATCAAGATACAGCTCGCCACTGGCAACTCCTGACTTGCTCAAAGCAATTCGGAAAGTGAAAGGATCGTATTTCATCGCCGTCGACGCACGACGAGGACGTTCACGAGTTGTTATGATGGACCCACCCCGAATCAAGAGGGGGATTTGGTCGAGAGCGGCAGGGACAGTGATAGTCCTACCTTTGGTATTAGAGCGGTGAAGGGTAAAATCGAAGTAATCATAGTAGGGTTGGTCTTCGGCAGGAAGATACACTGTGGTTTCAGTGATGTCCTTCTCGGTGATGGGCTTCACCAAAAGACCAGAAGAGCCAATGAAGTACTGGTCATCAAGGTCAAAGCCATTTTTGTCTTGGGGGAATGCAACGTAGTGAGGTCTAAAGTAGAGTAGTCAAGTCAAGTAATCAATCACAATCAAAATAAATTCACCTCAAGACAGGGAAACCAGTGACGGTGGTCTCGCGGAACTGAGTATACCAGACCGGTAGGAGGCTGTATCTCAGGCGGAGGATATCCCGGATATATGACTTGTATGGCTCATCGAGTAGGAAAGGCTCACGACGTTTGGTATCAATGTGACCATGCGCACGGAAGAAGGGTCCAAATGCCCCGACTTGGTACCACCGTACAAGCATTTCCGGTTCAGGGTTACCGAAAAAACCACCAACGTCGGCTGCACATAGTGTCATATCTACTCCTAAGAAGTGGGATTGTACCTACATCCAGCGAAGCTCATGCCCGCAATACCGTTAGAAAGAGTCATCTTGACACCGACAGCCATGTGGTCCCACGTCCCGAGGTTGTCCCCAGTCCACATGGCACCAAAACGTTGAGAACCAGCATAGAAGGAGCGAGTGAGGACAAAGGGGCGCTTAGGTGGGTGAGAGCGTTCACGAACGGCTTGCCAGGTGTGATTCGACTGGGCATACACAATCGATATCCAACGGGTGCAAATTAGGCCAGTAGCACTTACATAAAGCATTCCATTGACATTATGGATGTCACGATGTTCCCAACCGTTGTAATGAATAGAGTCCTTGGGCATGGTAATTTCGGGACCGTTGAAAATTGAAGGCTGTGAGTGGTAATGAGTTAGAAAGGAAGAAATGTGTGCTACATTGAGACATGCCTCGTTCATGTCATTCCAAATGTGGACATCCTCGGTACTTTGAGTCCACGACCAACCACCACCTAGCAACTGGTAGGGTTTAAACAAGTTTTTCCACCACTCCCAGGCGCCAGGATTGAAAAAGTCGATCCAAGAACTACTGCCAGACCAGCACCAACCCTCGTACTCTCCCTCGCCGCTCTTCGGCTTGATAAGAATGCCCCTGTCGGAAGCCTCCTGATAGACTGGATAATTGGAAGTGCGCTTGACATGAGGGTCAACGATGACGACCATCTGGGTAGGAGATTAGCCATGCAAATCATGCAGATGTGAGGGTAAGCCCACCTTACGACCAAGGGCTGAAATATCGTTGACCATTTCAATAGGATCAGGGAAATTTTTCTTATCCCAGATGAAGTATTTGTGATCCTCTGCATACTCAATATCGAGCCAGAGAACGTCCAAAGGGATATCATCTTCATCAAACCGCTTCTGCACCGTACGGACATCATCCGAACTGATATAATTCCATCGACATTGATGGTATCCCAAAGACCAATGAGGTGGAATGACAGGTGTACCTGTCAGCTTGGAATACTGTGTAAAGATATCTTTTGGAGAAGGCCCAGGAAGGAGGAAAAGATCAAGAATACCGGACTCGGAGATCCAGTGAGTATCCGTTGACTCCTCGGAAACATGGGAAACGTCAATCCAAGTCTCCGAAGCAACGGCGTTAAAGATGCCAACAGTTGTATCCGTAGAATGAGCGTGCATGATGGGGATGGAGCCATAAAGTGACACAGGCGAAGAGGCCAAGTATTCGAAAACATCAGCATTATAGAGGCGATATGGGTCAGAGAAAAAAGCCCCTTCTCCAGACGTTGTGGGAAGTGCGAGACGCGTTGCATGTTGAGGGATACCGTAGACTGTGCCATGGTTAGGGAAGGTGATATCGAGTGAAAGGGATTCCGGTCCTGAAATCAAAATTATGAGTATCCATCCGCAATTATTGAGAGTCTCAATATCACCTTTCGGTTTGGTGTCAGTCCAAGTGGAAAATGACTCTTCCCAGTAAGCATCTTCACTTTCGCCCTCGAACCATGCACGAGGATTCTCTTGCTTCATGACCTCTTGCACGCCCTCGCCTCCTTCGTCTTCCTCGACCTTGGGCTCCTCTGCTTTCACCTCCGTCGCCTCTTTGTTGCGGAAGTGCTCCATATGCAGTAATCCTTGATCATTGAGGACAACTTGGTCTTTCCCATTCTTCAATAAAGCGACTCGAAGCGGCTCATAGGAAACCACAACCTCGAAATCCCTCTTCTCTCCATAAACAATGCGAACATCCTTTTTGCCAACGGTCCACCTTAACTTTTGACTAATTTTGGGCTCAGAGATTAATGCCCAGGAAGCTGCTTCATCATATCGCTTCCTGAGGCCGCCAATTTCATCCATACGAATGCGAACGACACCATCCTCATGGACACGCAGTTCAAGGCCAAACTTGATGTCGGGGTATAACAACGACTTTACTTGTGCCGAGAACGCTGCCTCGGTGTGATCGACAGCGACAGAATTTGCTACAATAGAGTATGGGGATTTCCAAATGTCCTTGGATTCCCTTGCACGTGCAGCTAATGCTCGGCCTCGTCGACAAAAGCCCGACTGAGAACAGGTTTTAAAGTCATGGGCCTTGAATGCAACAGCGTTCTCTGCGAAAATCAGGACTATTAGCCCTAACAGCGTCCACGGGCGCATTTGAGGGAACACAGAGCAAGATCTGCCCCTACACGTCAAATAACTAGGTTGGGTCTCACGTGCCTCGGTTATGTTATTGAAGAGTGTTCTCGTGGGACAGGCCTCTACTCCCTATCATGCAGTCCTTCCAGCTGCACGAGTCTTCTCTCCAGAAAGACTTTTCGATTGTTCCAGCTACGATCAAACTTGATAGTACCAGGCTACCGCTAGTTCCTCAACCTAGTTCATCAGAAATGGATCCGCTCAACTATCCAAATGTAAAATCAATTATTCACTCACCCTTACAGTCCTCATTGACCTGAATAAAGTGGTTGAAATGTCTTATCCTCATTGAAGTGTCTATCCTCGCTTTTCTTGCGACACTTAATGTTGCCATCATCAATCCAGCAGTCGCTCTGCTTGCTAAGGAATTCAGCATAACTGAAGTGACTGCGACTTATCAAACTACCATAGCCATTGGTACGAGTGCCATTGGGCCGCTAATCTTTGTTCCAATCGCGAATGTATATGGAAGACGCCCTGTATATTTATTTACCCTCTTTATTGGCTTCGCCAGTGCCATCGGGTCTGCCACAGCCAAATCCTATGGAACGCTAATCCTTGCCCGCGCTTTCAATGGTTCCGGCGCTGCAACAGCTTCAGTTCTAGGGGCTGGGACTTTCTCAGACATGTTTTTCATGCACCAACGAGGCAAAGTTATGGGGCTTTACACACTCATGTCCACGAACGGTGCTCATCTTGCCCCAATTGTATGAAGATTTATACCACAAGAAACACCATGTTCATTCCTCATTAGATTGGTGGCTATGTGGCCCGAAGTCGAGGCTGGCAGTGGTGCTTTTGGTTTGGCGCAATACTCAATGGTGATTCGGTGATTCTTTTGTGTTCCAGCATATTTAATTTTTTGAAACCTTCGAATAGGTATCATGCTTGTCATATGCCTATTTTTCCTTCCAGAAACGTTGTACACACGACCTCCTGGCTCTTATGACCAAATCCTCATTGATATGACCAACACATCTGATAGGATCGATACCGACAAGCTCCCTGAACAAGGAGAGGTGTACCAACCACCCTCCATGAGATTCCGGTCTTACATTCGTCGACTAGGATTCTGGAATATCTCCCCAGATCGCCATCTGAGGAGGAACTTCCTCGTGAAACCTTTCAGTATGCTGAAATATCCTTCTGTTATATTTCCTGCAGCATTTTAGTGAGTTTCAATATCTTTCCCGTAGTTAGGAAGGCCAACTTGCCTTCAGTGGCATCATCTATGGCTTCGCCTCTTTGGAACCAGCTTTGACGCTAGCTACCTTGTTCACAAGAATCTACCACTTCGATACGGTCCAAAATGGGTTAGCTATCTTGATGCAATCCGAGACCTTATTGTTCATTCGTGACTCATAGACTTGCAAATGGTATCAGTCTCCTCGTCGGAGCGTCAGTTCCTCTCTCCCAATTCCACCTTTTTTGATTGTAAGGGTGACTGCTCCAGATCCATTGGTGAACTCTTCTCTGGACCCGTTACCGACCTCATGATGCAGCGAGAAAGACGCCGCGCTCTCAACCAGGGCAAAGCTGCCCCTATCGAAGTTCGCTTACGATGGATCTGGACAGGTGCTCTGACCGTTCCTGTCGGCCTGTTGATGTGCGTTCTTTTTATACTCCGATCATAGATCCCCTGCATATTGCTGTTAGTTGTAGGTAACTTCTGTGTTCAAGATCACCATCTATCGATTCTATGTCTTTAGATGGATTCACAGTCCAATACTCTCATACCTTTATAGCGCCATGCATTGGTATGGGTGAGTCAAGGTCAATATCCCATGAAGCATTCCTCACTTGGCGGTAGTGATAGCTTGCTTCGGCAGTAAGTAAAGGCGACCCCGATTTTTATGACTCACATTCTTATCTTCAAATCAGTGCAAATCGTGTCGTCAGTATGTTACACATACAGTTGCAATGACTGTTATAACACACGCAGTAATGATGTTAGTATATGTTTCGGGTGCGTTTTGTCACGTCCCATTATCGTCCACACACTCATTAGCTCTTCCTTCAGTTTTATCCGCCAGGTATTCGGTTTGACCCTAGGGTTCTATTCGTACGCAATTTCGAGTCCTTTTCACGAATGGAATTTTCACCTATATGACCTCCAGCATACCACTCGGTGATAAAGTGAGCACCATGCATATGTACATTCGCAAACATTTCAATCCCCGTAGATCGGTTATCAATGGTCCTTCTTCGTCTTCGCAACTATATGGTATGTGTGCAACTGCTTTTGTTCAGGACCGAGCCCATTCAAATCATTTTCAACCAGTGTTATTGCGTTCTTACCTGTGGTATTGTTGATGTTCAAGGGAGAACAATGGAGAATCAAGCTGGGTGCTCCAGCTAGTGACTGATAGTTAGCTCTGTTCGACATGGTAAATGCTGCGGAGTAACATGGCACATGTAGTATCAGCCCCTACGAAGTAGCATTCCCTCGCACTACATTTAGTAGTGCAGCCTGATGTGTCGCCATCGTGGCATGTGATGTCATCTTTCAAATGGACCTTCTCAATACGAGGTGCTTGTGACTAGCCCTAGTCAAGATGAAAGGAAGGTGCATTTGATCCATTGATGGCCCCAAGCACTGTACTCGCCATATCTTTCAATCTTACACGATACATCATATGTGAAACAAGGGTCGAAATCGGAAGGGTCGAAATCGGGAACTGATTAAGCGAGCAGACGGATATGATCAATAAGATCATGCGAGTGAGTAGGGCCAATGCATTTCTAGTGCATTTTTATCGCATTGATGTTGTACTTCTAAATTTGGATACATGTGCAATGGACCACACTGTTAGCAAGGTCCAGAGGTTCTGTCGAATCCCTCTCGATTCTTGTATGTCTGTCTATCTATGAGGTTGATTTATATTCCTTCTGAGTTCTAATCGTACTTGATATATTTCCTACTGGTGATAAGTGCATAAAGGCCACAGGTACACATTTTCGGTAGCTATTGTTGGGGGTATTGTTACTGCATTCTTCCATGTGAAACATTTTATGGGCCCTTTCCCAGAATGCTTGGCCCCTTATTTTGCTATAAAAGCTGCCAGGCTCCCTACAATCCTTTCAGTTTCCTTCTTTTCAGTCGTATCTTGAAATCAATTGGTATGTTCAAGATACAGTTATATGTCTAACAAGTGCTAAGGATACCTTTAGAAGCTATTATCCGATGAAAGCCTTCACAATAACCCGGGAAATTCTATTCTTATTGCTCTTAGTCGTTCAACAAGTACGTTGCTGAGCATACTTATGCCAAAATCTTGTGACTGACCTGAGAGGCTTTCCTCGTTACTCGCAATAGATCATAAAATATATATATATATATTCCTCCTACAAGTATAAGGGACCGAGGAAAGAATGAGCTCAGGATAAATGTACTACCAATCTGCGATCTCCCTTCTCCCCACCCCAGGCCTTCGCATTTGCTATTTTAAATCAATATTGGAATCGAGTAGACAGGTGCTAGGTCATAGTGTTTGTGGATTGATAGTATGGTGGTTATACATATGACCCTAATTTCATTTGCCAACATCAAACCAAACCAGTGTGCGACATAGTATTATTTTTTTCCCTACTCAGCGCTCCTATTCCACAATAAGCAAGCTAGTACTAGGACATGGAGGACCTAGGTAGGGCTCAATTTCAGGTGTATTTCTACATGAGGCCTGCGGCCAAAGGAAAAGGGTGTGGGCAAAGTTTGTTAGCGGGTGAGTAGTGTGTTCGGAGGTGTCATTACGGCACTAAGAGAAATGAAAGGGATTTATCATGTTGGGCTATGCAATGCCCTGGGGTGCTCTAGTTCGAGCTCCTCTTTAGGTTATTCCTCTAGTGATCTGTCTTCGATAGTAGATTTCTATGTGACATAGTAATTCACGAAATCTCCTGCGGCGAACATCTAAGATTTTAACTCCTTGTTGGCGAATTTACACAGCTGGTTTGAATTATATATTCATTTTATCAAAAATATGGTTATTATCCGAGCCATTTCTCAATGGACTCTAGTAGATACTGTATTTGCGAGCACGGAAACACATACATAAGCACATCTGAGCAAAGTACACTTTTTGCATAGGGTTAGGGTAAGTGATTGTGAGTAATAGGTCAATCCTGCAATCTTTATCCTGGAGTAAATCATGATCTATGTCCTGAGACGCATCTCACAAGTCGAATTAAATTTGTGTAGACTTGTAGTGCAGATTTGTGGCGTGGGCAAACAATGTTTATTATGTAAGCATGACTCCCAAATCTGGAAATCAACGCAAATTTTATTCAACTTGTGAAGTTTGAAACTTTGTTTATTGGCCAAAGCCATTTCCGTTTCTTGACGGACTCGCATACTGTATCTGAAGGCATGCAAACAAATACATAAGCATATTCGAGCGAAGCATACTTTTTGCACAGGGTCAGGGTAAATCAATGATGTATTTTTGGTCTAGTATCCATTATGATCCCATGTCCTAAGGCACATCTCACAAGTTGAATTAAATTTGTGTAGATTTGCAGAGCAGGGAAACAGCATTATGTAAGACTGACTCCCTAAATTGGAAATCTACACAAAATTTAACACTCAACTTGTGAGATTTGGAGTCAACCTCAGGCATTTTAATCTTCAACAGCTGCCATCAATCTCAAATAGTAAAGATGTCAAATATTTGAGATTGATGGCGGCTGTTGAAGGAACATTAAAAGTGCAAATCCATGGCATCAGTTCACTTCAGGATGAAAATGGCAAGAAGATATCAGAGTATGAGTACCATTGCAGATCACACACGTCATTGATTTCCAATAGGCAGACCTTGAAGGTCCCGAAGTAACGAGAACCTTCCTTTCAGAGGTGTTCGCCGCTCTTGTGCTTCGCAGTCAATAAGATATGTCTCCAACAAGATTTATCCCCCGTCGGTTAGGTCCTAGTGCAGAAGCTTTTCACTGAAGTGAACTTGAACCGGCGCAAGAGCTTGACATCGAACATATAAAGACAAGGATTATTTCACGAGCACCATTTTTTTTTGCCCTCGTTTGCGTTTCTAAGAGCAGTCTTACCATGGAGACAACATTTTCATCCATACCTCTAACATCACTCACCTCTTGGTCGATGCAACATATCCACGATATCTTCGAAGCGTCAAGCGACGAGGAGTCATTAAGAGCACTGGATAAGACGTTCACGAAGGACGTTGAGGCCACTGTCAATGGACAATCAATACAATATCAGGACATTCAAAGAATGGTCCTCGGCCTCAGGAAAGGCTCAAACACAAGACTGAAGGTGTCATGGCAGCAAGCTCATGAGTTACCTCAAGATCCATCCACGAACCGGGTATGGTTGTTTCGTAATAGAAGATGAAAATCTGCGGACTCAAAAGTTAGGTACAGAGCGGAACATTCAGCGGAAGATACATCATTCGAGGCATCCGGCGTTTCGTGCCAGGCTGTAACCAACCTGTCGAGTTTGAACGGCATAAAACAGTCCAGGTTCGGTAGGTAGCTGCATTTTCACGGAGATTGATCCAAACTCATAGATTTGCAGAATAGAACCGCAGAGCAAAGATAATCACATAGACACGAGGAGAATTGTGAAACTTGTATTTTCAGCCAGGGATATGCGGGTCCTACATCAAGCTTCTCTATAAGTTAGTAGAGTAGGAAACGATTAGGGATTAATATAATTGGAACACTAACGTACGCTTTGCCGTTATGGAAGACAAATCTTGATGTTGTGGCAGATCGCGGGATACTGGTATCGCCACCTCGGGTGGCTTCTACCGGAGATGGCAGTTGATCGATTGTAATTGTAGGCACCGATTAACTCAAGGCTCAAGTTGCCATGCAGATCCAGTTAAAAACGAAGACATCAGACGGGATAACGGAAAAAAGTACTTCTTGAGCTAACAAGGAAACTTGTCAACGACGGAGATTACAGTGTGACGGATGTCTGAGTGGTGACAGCGAGTGACACCAGTGCTTTATGGCTTCGCCGCTGATATGAATCCACCAACGCCTTTCACGGCTCAAACCCCTCACAAATCATGTTCAATTATGTCCAGTGCTCACAATCACACACCCTCTGCCTCCGCTAACTATCGCCTTCTCTACCGAGGCTCTTTGTCTTTGCCAGACTCATATATGTCCCTTGATGGGCTCACATTTAGTGCTCGACTCGAATCTCCGATGAAGCACCATCTGCTAGAGAACCCTCTAGCATTAGCTCTGGAAAGCATGCGCGGAAGACAAAGCCTACGGTTCGTGGGCACCGTTAAACTCGGTGATGTGTGGTTAGATGAGACCGTGAGCGTCGAAATGTGTGTCTGTATCTATCTGGGCGCTTCACTTTACCTGAAACAAGTCATTTAGGGACATAAATCCTCGGGCGATTCTATCTAAGATTTACTTCGAGAATATCTTTTGTTTATTGCCGTATCCTCCCGCATCCACGTCCCAGCAGGCAACGACTCTATTTCCAGGTGCAAGGTCAGAGCTCGGCGTCAAGATTGCCCTGGGAGATACCGGTGAGTAGAAGAATAACCCATCTGGTCTTCCTGTTGTTCATGCAGCTCGAAAGATGGCCCGGAAACCACTCATATCGTTGTCTTCGGTCAGGTTATCTCTGCCGCTGCTCGTTCAGTCAAATTACGAGTTGCCCGTATCACACCCCATCCACCTCAAAGGCCAGTCCAAAGCCGCGTACCAAGACCAGACGATCCAACTCCTCGACGACCGCCAGTCGTATTCGGTCGAACAAAGAGCAATGGCCCCAATGTTCTCAGACGGACTGCAAGTTCAGCAAATATTGCTCTTTCCTTTCGCCTGGATCATGACAACGGAGCTCTCGTAAAAAAGCAGAAGCCAGTTGCCGGCAGCAGCAGCCATGAGTTATCCAAAGGTCAGGTCTTCAAAGTACCACCTCTACCCGGGAAAGAGAAAATAAAAGCCAAGGAGAAAGAAGACGTCTTTGGCTCTCACTCTCTTTCCCGGAAACCTTCAAACGGAGACATTGAAGGACGGCATGCTGAAGAGAAAGAAACCGACGTGGAGCGAGCGAATAAGAATGTAAGATGTTTTTATTTTGTTTTCCAATTCAGTGGTTTGACCATGTTTTTCCCCAAGTCCATCCGAAAGGCAACGTTGGAACATTTAAGCAAGGTCAAAGATCCAATATTTAAGCGATATATTGATAAGGCACATCCAGAGTTCAAAGAGATATGGGCTGCAATATACCGCGGCGTCGGATTTGCCCTTGTAAGTGGACTATAATTGCTAGGAGCATGTAAATGACATCAATCTAGCGCGCTCATATGAAGGTGACAACTCTGGGGATGCATGACATTCTGCCACTTATCGAAACACACTCGCGGATGTACGTTGGTGAACTGCAGGTCAGCGTCACTAATGATGCACTCTCGTGATTAATTCTCCCATCTAACGGGGCGTGTTGAGCAAGAGCTGGTTTTACCAGAGACCCCAGTTGTATGTAATACATGTAAGTATTATTAAAGAATTATACTCTACTCTGTAATTCTAATAGTACGTTGAAAATAGAAGAATGCTATTGACAGCACAACCGGGCTAGCGATCAACCCTTACCAGAATAATGTTGTACATGACCTTTTTTTACCTGCTTTCTTGCCGTGATTTTCTTTTGATCCTGTCAAGTGCCTGTCATTTGCTGTCTTCGTAACCTTCGGCCCTCTTGCACCATCCTGTTGCCTTCTGCATCCATCTTTCTCATCAAGTCGCTCAGTCTCTTTCGTTACCACAGGAATGCAAGGTAGAATGATGGAAAGAAACCTTTGTACACCAGACTTCGTCCTCAAGCTTTTCTGCCCACAAGTCCCCGAGAGGACTTGGTCGTGTTTATGTGACGTCCTGGCCTCTTTATCTGAGAGGGGTGCAGCCCTTGTGCTGAAGATGCATGGCCTGATGTAGCAAGGGGGAGGAGGAGGTGTCGGAAGAAAAGACGACGGGGGTGGTGTTGGTATTATCTCGTAGGGGATGGAATGAGGTAAGGGATCAGGGCTCGGAGTAGGAATGTTAGAGGCAGAGGTTTCGTGACCAGCTCCAGATTCTGCATCGTCTTCTAGAGGCCAAGTCATAAAAGACTCTGCAGTGTTAGTGTCACGATCAAGGTCCGAATCGTATTCTGGATGGGCCTCGCAGAAAGTCCGGTACCAGGACAAGGATTCACTGACACTGCGCGCCCTGGCCGCTGGAGCCAGAATTTTGTTGGTTTCAGCTGTGCGAGACGACGACACGAAACAGATCTCGCCTATGCTTTCGTCGTCGTCGATCAGATCGCTGTAGTCTGAAAAACGACTTTTGAGGAGAGTGGGTGATGGTGGTGGGACATGTGCGTCGGCCTGTTCCGCGTTTATTGGGCTTTGAGAGAGTCGCTGTTCCACTTCGGGAGCATCGCTGCACCTCCCATCATCTAGTGACTTCGACGGGGAGTCGGTCAAGTTGAAAGATGTTATGCTTGTACTATGTGAACCACGAGAAAACAGTGTGGTTTCCATAGCTGAAACGCCAGTAGAGGAACCTTCATGCCATAGAGGGATTGATAAATTGGAGAATATGGAAGACAAGACGCGTGAAAGACGGTTGTCGTTCGAAGGCTCTTTCAACATCGCGAGTGACTGTTCAAGAGAGTTATTAAATTGAGCTGCGGGGGCGAGTCCGTCACTGCTGACTAGACCTATTGATATCTGTCATGTCAAGGTTGAGTGCACCATCCTGAGGCACGAGGAATGAGGAATGATCATGTACATACCTGATCCTTGAGACTGAAACGTTGATTTGAAAATGTGCAGTCAAGCTTCCTGGCCATTAAGCTTCACGATAGATGGTTGATTGAGGGGAGGGGGTTTTTGGAGTGGGGGAAGGAATGAGGGGGTGGATTGGGGGGAAGCATGATGGATTTGATCGTCTTTTAAAGGATGGGTGGGATGTGGAGGGAGTGGCTCACAAAAACGATAGTGTGCCCCAAGACGTCACTATCAAATCGGCCACAATTCGGCTGGGTGTTGTGGAATGTTGGGTAATTGATTTGTTTGTTATCACGAGCCGTCTCTCCATAATGGTGGAAGGGAATGCACATGCGCAGTCCTTTGGTTTTTAAAATTGAAAGCTATGATTCTTGTTGACTTAAGGAATGAAAAATCTATACAGTTGAGCTATTGAATGACTGAGCGAACGAGTACTTGGGCCGCTCGATGATAATTGTTGTTCGTAAAAAAATTCGTTGGAGGGTGGCGTGGGGCAGTGCATGAAATACGATGCACCATCATTGCGCGCATTTACAATATGTCCGAATCAGGCGTCATTGTGCTTATTATGCTTTCGATCTTGGTCTAGTTGCCTTGCCTATCATTCCAGTAAATCGGGAACACTCTTGTTAGAGGGTGGTCCATTGAAATGTATTCCAGTTATAGGCATCATTTCATCAATTGTTTTTTTTTAGGAAACAATCGCTTTAGGTTGTCGTGGACGCACCTTGGGCGTGGTAACGGCTTACCAAATTTAGATTTGAGTCACAATGTCTCAACAACCCTTTTGTCTCTTGATGACAATACCTGTTCTGAGGGGTCTTCCAGCTGACTTTCGCAGCTTCTATCGGTTGTTTCGAAGGGCGTGTTCAGCATCAGTGTTACAACGCAATGCTGAGTCTACTGCTCTACGAAACCTCTACAGGACGACATTTCGACGGGCTGGTCTGATCTACATGCGAGCCAAAAATAGCGCCGTAAAAGACGGAGAGATGAAAGAGAAACAGGAGGTCTGGTTGAATTTGTGGAATAAACGAAGTACGTTTGGATATAGGAACAGGGGCGCTGATGTCGAGGGATTTTTTTTTCAGTGGATAATACGCTCTGCTTGCTCTACAATTCGTCTCATACGCGAGGACTTGCTCATCAGATCACCAAATTTCTTGGCCATTTCATCTATTGGGAGCGCCACCGTCATAGCGAGAGAAAGAACAGAGGATTGGTCTGGAATGGACAACTTCCGCCTGATTCGCCTCAGTATAAACCGCCGCCACCGAAAAAACCTAGTCAACTGGCCAGAGAAGCAAGAACGAAGACGTTGAGTGCGTTTGAAGAGGAGGCGCTTGGACCACTGAGGGAGGTCGTGAGGATGGCGGAGGGGAGAGACGAGATTGTGTTTGGGAATTTGAAAAATTATACCAGAGTGAAGCCCAGAAAGATAGTGTCAAAGTACGACAAATTCTTCGGGTAACGTGAGATCTGGCGCGTCACGCGTTTTTCGAATTAGGCAATGGTGCTTGTGTCTACGACTATGATGATGATTCCATGATGATTATGTCCAACTATGCCTGTCTCCGTATATACCGAGTATGTTTCTGCCTCTCATACTTGTTCGATAGCTGAATGGTTTGCTCGATTCAAGCGATGATCATTCACCACGTACAGAGCTGCTATCCCCGTCCTCTGGTTCTCCGTCACATCACTCCCAGTCTTCAACCAGAGATCGGCATCGACAACAACGATCAAAACTTAATCACCATCGTCGCAATGGCTTTACTCGTCCACACGCTCTCGACGCCACCAGCCATACCAGTAGCAGCCATCACGACAACGACAACCGAAACCGTAACAACACATCAAAAGCATGGTGGCGTTCCCGCGAACAAGCTCTCTCTCAACCCTCATATTCAAAACAGGACTTGATTCGTATGATTATTTCCGCTGAACGCGAGACATCCAAACTCCACGGCACCCTCACTAATACGCTAACACTCCTCGACACCGAATCACACAAATGCGCTACTCTCGAACGTGATTCATTCAATGAATTTACTCGCCTCAAAACTATGCGTGAAACAGCCGAATCATTAGCAGAGCATACAGCACAGGACTTGCGCATAGCGCAATTCGAATTGGAGCATAAAGCGAGAGAAGTCAAGAGGTTACAGCAGGAGTTGGATTTAGAAAAGAATGCGAGAGAAGAGGCAGAAAGGGAGGGAGGAAGGGCTAGAGATGCGGCCCGGGAGTTGAAACGAGAGAGAATAATGGATAGAGCAAGGGAGCACGGAAGGAGGGAGGGGTTCGAGAAGGGGTTTATGAAGGCACAAGCGGAAAATGCATTCAAGGCGCAGATGCAAGCCGAAGCCAGCGCTGCTGCCGCTAGTGCTGGACCTAGTTCTAGCATTGGCTCAGGTGCTCTGCTAGGTACTGGCCCTGCTCCTGTCTCCGGACGGCGACGTAGGCCATCTGCTGCTGGCGCTCAGAGAATACCATTAGAGCAGGACGATGTTGGAGAAACATCATACGAAGAACTCGACTCTGTTCCCATCATCACTCCTCCTCGGGCTCCTCTTGTTTTACCAGACGGCCAGACAGCACCCACGAAAACAGGTTATTCGCCTATTCAACGACCCATTCCCCAACGGTACTATGATATCGTACCACAAAGAGAACCCACGCCGACACCTTCAGTAGATCGATACCCGATATCCATACCACCGCAATCCGTTATCGAACAAACACACGGCATCGGTCAACCAGAACAATGGGTTACAGGCGCGGAACATAGTGCTTTCCATGGTCCTACACCGCCGAATCCAGCAACATTGACTATCAATACGAATGCCTCGAACGATGCTGCTGCTGTCGGGCCATCTCCGGTTTCACCGGAAATTAAAAAGTCTAAAGTCAAATTCCAAGTTCGTCGGCCTTCACTCAAACAGGCCGCAACTTCGTGGTATCGAAGCCTCAGTTTCAAGAAAAAACCAAAACAGAAGATTCTGATTGATCCCGAAGAAGAAGAGGATGATCAAGCTGGTTATACATCGGCTCCTGCAGATGCTGGCTTAAATTCGGTTGTTGCTGCGCCGACAGCACGACCGCAGTCACAGGGGCACTCACAAGTTGAGAGTGTCAATGATACGTCTCTTGTACCTGGGGTTCTTCCGATGGAGCATCCATATACTCCTGATCAGAGAAACGATGTGAGCCGGGGAAAGCATAAGCCTCGGGTGTCATCTATGGAATCTTGGGCATCGACACATATATCGACTTCGCAGTTCGACTTACTCAATACTCCTGGAGGGTCTAATGGTGGGCATTTGAGAGGAGGACAAGTGAATGGTAGTGTCGCGAGTCTGAATAGTTTGGGTGGAGGAGGGGGTAAGCCACCGAGTGTGTCAGGGAAGAGTGCTCGATCGCAAGGAGGAGGTATACCGAAGAAGTTGAGTGTGATTAGAGAAAATTCGATGAGCCGAAACACGACTCCCATTGGGGCTCCCTTCACCGGACCAACGCAGCGTGCTAATTCAAGAGAATCTGTTCGACCCTTGGCGTCCATGGATGGAGATCGACGGTCATTGAAATCTGGGAAATCGACGAATAGTAGGATGTTTGCTGTTAATCCTGATCCCGAGTCTCCTGATCTTGTGAACGATTCTTTTAATGCGGCGAGTGTAGGGACGAGAAGCCCTCCTCGACGACAACGACAGCGACAACCAAAACGTCATGAAATGCCTTCTCTGGACCAATATGTGTTCCCGCGTCAGCCGCCTGCAGATAGTGCGTTGTTGAGGCCGGCTTCTGCGCAAAGTGGTGGGAGTTCGGCACATGGTGGTAGAGGCCTTCCGGTGGTTGCGCCTCTGAGGACGAAGAAGAGTGGAATGTCCAATGTCAGTGGTGCAAGTGGACGTAGTGGGAGTGGTGGAGCGATTGATACACCTACGCCGATGCCTAGGGAAGATAAAGGGAAAGGGAAGAAGAGATTGTACCCCCTCGGGATAGCGGTTGAAGGCGGGAGTGGAAATGATACTAGTCCAGGGATTGAGATTGCGATTGCTGTTCAAACGCCTGTGAGTTCTTTGGGTCTTTGCGGTCGTTATTATTTACATTGTGATTTCAGAGTGATCACGCCCGTGATTCTGGCCATCAAGATGGGATAGTACAAGATGCTCGTTTTTTGAGCCCTAGACAATCTCCGTCTCGTGGCCTGACGATGACGAAGGTTCAAGAAGACATTCATCCCACTCAACAGCCATCTTACTCTCCTCGCTCCATTTCATCTATGCCTCAATCGACACCAAAGATATTTTTGGCGCAGGGATTACCTAGTGTGGAACCTGCTGTGCCGTTTGAGGAAGGGAAACCGAAAGTTACGGTCATTAAGCGTTTCAATGGTGCGGAGCTCTTTGGTGGTGGGGCGGGGGCGGGGAGTGTCGTTGGAAGTGAGAATGGACATGGAAATAATAATACTAATGCGGGGATGACACCTGGACCTGCGTCATTCCATCCTTTACCTTCGCGAGCCTCTGCGAATGCGCTAGTTGAACAAAAGCAGTATTTGGGCACTGGGAATGGGAATGGGCGAGGGGTGTATTCGCACCTGGAAAGAGCGGGGTCGACGGGGTCGTTGAGGAGTCAGGGGTCGTATGGCAAATTTGATTCGAGCAAGTATGTTGATCCTGCGTTTTGGGGTGCGCCTTCGTTGGTGCCGGGTTAGATGTAGAGGAAGAGTGGAGCCCTGCGTCGAGGTAGAGTCGTGTGCTAATATTTATTATTCTATATAAATTGGGGACTCATCCTATTACGTGCCATGTTTTCTCTTTTGTATTAGACCTGTTGTAAAATCACTGTTTGTATTGATTAGATCGCGCTTTTATATAACATGGGCGCTCGAACTAGTTGATACTCGACCTCGTGGTGACAGTACATTTGATGACGACTCGGACACAAACACAAACACAGACACGGATAGCTATGTCGTAAGTAGACTGTTGACATCCGACTGCGCTGCTTTTCCGGATGTGATGGACCAGTTTCTTTCGCCTAGTGCAAGCGCTCACCGACCCAAAGACCGTGCGGCTTCTGCGTCTCCCCTTTCTTCGTCTCTATCAGCAGGCCGAGATTACAACGCGCGACTGGCATCTCCACCGCCGGTTGGACGGACATACACGCAGACACCACGACCTGCGTCTGAAGAGCCACCTATCAACTCGCTCTTTTTGGGGGGAGGTATCAGAAACTTGATGGCACAGCGGAGTGGTAGTCGACCGCGAGACGAACTGCACGATTTAACAGAACAAGAAAAGCTGAGAGTAGAATGGGACATGCTGATGCGGAAGAAGGATAAATACAAAACGTGGAAGAAACGAACGAAGGATGATTGGCGAGAATTGGAAGAAGCAAAGGTGTTGATGGAAGCGAATCGACAGCGGTTGAGAGAGGATGAGGCGATGATGGGGTCGGAGAGGCGAGCGATGGAAGAGGCGAGGAGGGGGTTGGAGGATGAGATGCGGGTGTTTCGAGCGCTGCAGAAGGATGTGGAGAGGCAAAAGATGGAGTTGGAAGAGCAGAGAATGAGACTGGTGGATGATCGACAGGTGTTGGTTGAGGATATTGAAAAGTTTCATTTGGAGAAGGAAGAGTATGAGGAGGAGAGGCGGAGACATGCGGAAGAGACGGTTGTGCTGAGGCAGCAGTGGGAGGAGATCAAGGGCAAGTATGATGTCGAGCTGAAGCGGATGGAGGATGCGAGACAGGCGTTTGACGACGATTTGGCGCGCTATGAGAAGGAGCGTAGGATTTATGAGGCAATAAGACACAGTTTGGAACACGACACTCCACAGTTTCCTACACCACATATATAGTCTCCCCCCCGCAACATATTTCTTGCATCATGTCTTCGCATCTCTCTCAGTCTCAGACATCGCACCCGAATCGTGCTAGATATGTTGTCCTCATGAAAGGCGTCTTTGATGTGTTTTTCGCACTTGGCATCATGTTTATGCCCATTGTGGCTTATGACGGCCCTGTCCCTGCTTTTGTGAGCAAGGTGACTGGTTTGGTATGAACTTTGTTGAAATAAAAACTTTGTAATGTGCTGATCCGGTGATCGAAGCAATTCATTTACCGTGATGCCGACCCTGGTGGCGCATTTGCTCTTGCATCCTTGATTATGGGATGCGCTGTGGCTGCTTTGTCGGCTGGGATGTCCCATCAGGACGACGCTTACAAAATTGTTGGTAAGTCTATTTCTCTGCACACGAAAACTGGCTAAAAATCTATGGCAGCCACGCTTAATGGCGTATTCGCCTATACAGGCCTTCTGGTTTGTATGTTTTCTCCAAAGAAGTTTGGCTCTTCCCTCCTCTTTCTCGCATCCCTCCAAGATGTCGTTTGGTTCTTTTTGATTGTTGGTGTTGGTGGGTTCACGGTTGGCGAGACATTCGGATTGAAGAAGGCTGTTGAAAAGGTGCACAAGAAGAAAGAGCAGTTCGAACGTGAAATAGAGCGTCGTGAGCACGAACATCATGTTCGCAGCGAGAAAGAACAGGTCGGCGAGAAAGAGAAAGACAATCACGGTCATATTGCTGGTGGTCAATACGCTGGTGCTATGCGAGGCACCAAGAATGGTGGTTCGTACCAAGATCAACGGCAGACACACAGTGGTGCTTTGTCTGGTGGTGGGCTTGGGAGTGGTGGCTTTGGAACAGGTGTTAAACAGCATAGTGTTGGGACTGGGAATGAGATTTACAGGGGCACTGAACCTCATAAGTGAACTTACAGGACAGGATGCATGTATAGGTCAAAGACTGTATCCCTGAGTATTGGTTCCTGAATGACTTTGTGTAATAAATACACTGCAGAATTTTTACACATATTTAAAAGATTTTACCAGTACTTGTGGATGCAGCGACCCATCAACTGTAATAACTTCCATAATTTTCTGATGTCTTCATGTAGACCTCAAGTTCACTCACAAGGCAGTAACAACTGCCTCAACAACTAGTGGCATCACAATCTTGTTCTTATTATCATCCTACACTCACAACATCTCTGCCCACCCATTCAAGTTGAAACAATGCCAAAACAAAGGTAAAATCACAAAGGCCACGAGCCATCTGAATTCTTGGTCAGTGTCAGCATTCACCGGTTCAATCCATCAGGTAAGGACACTCACTTTCAGAATTCATCGGAAAACTCGATGATAGGTTTTCATGACCACTCATTGTCAAGTACTCGTACCCGACAGATGTTCCCCTTCAAACTCTTGAGAAAAATTCAACAACAGTAATAGCAATGAAGGTACGCGTATTGCGCAATTTAGGCTCCCTGATTGAGCAGCCTCGTCGCTTCCCTTTCCTCAGTCCTGTGGTCAATACATTCAGTCTACTCGCTGCTGTGCTTGAATCGAGAAGCCCACCTTTATTGACCTGCCCCGAGTTGTTTCTTAGTGAGGCAGGCGTAGAAGTTGCTTGTGCTCGAGGTGGTCGTTCTGAATCCACCACTGAAGCGTGTATAGAGGAGAGATTTGCCTTGAAGTGTCGTGCCCAATGCATCTATCACAATCACTGGAAGTTCCTCGTATGGCGCATCGTCCGACGTGGATAATGGTTTCCCGATGAGCAATTCGAAGAGGCGATCGATATCGGATGAGGCAAGTTATTTGTTGCCTTGGGCTAAGTGTCGCTTCTGGTCCTGTAGTCGAATGGTGATGCTAGCTGCCAAGGCTGATTTGTCATGCGCTGTGGCATCTGTTATCACGAATCAGATCCGTACAATCAATATAGGCAGAAAGACTAAACCTTGCTTGATTCGCATATCTATTGCGGGATCCACTATGAATCTGTCCTTGAAGCCATCGAGCTTGTCCCATAGTCCAATCGCCTTTTGTCGAACGGCAACTAGAGTGTACTTGACTGGGACCGATGAGTCAGGGAAGTCCGTCTGATCTGGCCAGCCAGGACCCGGGTGCTCTCTGCGAGGCTTTTTATCGATTCATTAGATCCTTAATATTTATCAGTCAGTGTTCACATCAGAAATAAAAAGGGACCCACTTGATATGCGACATCAATGCAAGATAACGCTGTTTTTACTATAGGAATCAATTAGCAAATATGTGCGCTTTTCAAGTATCATTTACCTCGTTGATGATACAATAACCATCGCTACACCATTGTAAATTTACCATCTGCTTCGGAACAGTCTCAACATCTATTCACTCCTGTTGCTGCTGTCGGATATTTTTGAAGGGGAACATCTGTCATATAAGAACACTCGACATTGGATAGTCGTGAAAATCCAACAACGAATTTTCCAGTGAACCCTGAAAGTAAAAAAAAATGTAATAAGCCTACTGAGGGATTAGCCCGATGCGACAGAGCGACACTGACCAAGAACTCAGATGTCTCATGCCGTAGCAATTTCACTTTGTTCTGCCATAGAATTGAGCCTAAACGAGTGGGGAGGGAATTGTGAGTCTAGGATGATAACATGAACAAGATTGGGGCTATCATCTCGCGGCTGGCACTGCTTTATGAATTGCAGCGCGTGGGAAGTCGATAGTCCACATGTGTGTCAGGTGCATATCGCTGTGGGAATCTCGAACCCATTTATCGCCCATTATCGCCGTGCAGTGAGTCAGCTGGTTACTGTATTCGTTATCTTCAAAGGACTTTTGATCTCACGGGTATGATCAGTTGTATCTTCTTGCTGTTGTGCTGCGTGGTATCACTCCAGTATCATCTTTTTCCACCTTGCGTAAACTGCTTCTATCGAAAGGAAAGGTGATGATCACCAGAACCAAGGCCTCAGTGCAGATTTCCCGAATCACGCTTTAAGCCGGATGGGGGGGATTAGATAACTTGCATTCACACCACGGGCAAACAACTGTCAAATGAAGTCACAAGGTTTGATGTCAAGTGATCTGTCAGATTAATCGGCTATGCCGGTTATATGCGTGACACTTGTCACACCGACCTAATTTTTTTAAAAAATCAACAATTTATGCACTGACCTGATTCTCAACACTTTTCACCTACACCACAGATCCTGATAACCCTCATACATATACACCTGGATACCTGTCATGACTTGGAAAAATGGCTAAAGTCATTATTTACTTTTCTTTTTTTTTCTTTTCCTTTCTGGACTTACTACACAAGGATGGAGCACAAGAAAGTATCACATAACTAAATGTCACAGAGTCACAGGGTTATGAGTCACAGTTAGGTGATGTCACATGACTAAGTCACATGGGAACCATGGAAAGATAGTGCATAGACTATGTAGTAGTTGTATAAGTAGTAGAGAAAATTTAATGGAAACTCTATTGAGTTCTCCTTGTCAACTTAGACTAGGAGTAGTTCTAAGATGTCTCAGTCTAAGTCCTTACAATACCCTCCTATTGACACATAGTATCTTCAGCACATTGAGAGTCTTTTCCAGTCTGAGGTAGCAGCAATAGAGGAGACTTAAGGGTTAGCTTGATATGGAAAAACTTGAGTAGTTGAAACAACAACAGTAGAGTACTTCATAAGAGATAGTACTGCAGAACCAAATAGAAGATTTAAAACTGAGACTCAAACAAGCAGAACTTTAGTACAATGATAATTTTCACCATTTTTTTCATTTTTTATTTAATTTTTAATCAATGATTTTTAATACAAAGTCTACTGTCACAAACTTTATTCAGACCATAACTCCAGGAATACTTGACTGATTTCAATGATCTAAATGACCACCAAAAGCCCTTAGGAAGACCTTTCAAATGGTACCAAAAATGTCTCAAAGCAATCAGTATTCACTGAGTTATCAGCAGATCAGTCAGTGATCACCAAGTCACCAGACACTAAATCACTAATATCTCAGGAACTGCTTAATATAATCATTTGCTTCAATGACCATGGTGAAGCTCTCTTCAATGCACTTCTTTCAGCTATAAATAGATCTAGAGGTGATAAGATTCCATGGAGATACAAGGTCCTCAATGTTTGTATATGACAACTGATCTTTATCCATAGATTATCATCTGTCCTTGAATAGAACAAAGGACTGCCCTAAGATGGTTAGGTTATCTCTATTTCAAGAGCAATAGCACTCCTATATGTAGAACAATAGAT